>JAXQQM020072175.1:0-92609 GCA_034641835.2 Pinus albicaulis
GCTATGTTAGTCATCTGTATTTTTCACTTGTTGGTGATGACTAGTTGTAACAGCCAAGTTTTCTAGCAGCTGATCTAAAAAATTGTCCAATTTGCCAGCTGGAAAACACCCATAAAATTTGTTTGCCCTCTTACCTTTCAGTCATCCCATGATGAGATGAAACCTCATTATCAAGCCCCAGCTAGCCTCAGCCATACTATTTTTCCCATCAGCTCGAAAGAAACAATCCAAATCTGTCCGAAAAAAGTTCCCCCTAAGTTAGGAAGTGGTGCTTTAGGCATTTCTCCCTTGGAAAACTATCCTAAAGACAAAGAACCTCTATCTATTACAGAACAGTCATAATAGACCTCCCATTCTACAAGTAAATTTGGTTACAACCCTAGGTCGCACCACTAATAGACCCTCAAGTCTCAGCTATACATATACCATAGATCAAACTGATTTTAGGTGGTTTTGCAGTGTTTTCATGGATCTTTCAAGAACAAAAGCATACCAGCATTCCTAGAAGACAATATTTGTTTCCACATGAGAAGAAAACTACTTCTCATGTGACTTTGAGCCTGGAATTTAGTTACAGGGTAGAGAGTTGTTTCATTAAGCTCCTACGATCACAGTCAAAGGTTAGTAAAATATGAATGACAAGAAGCGCTTTGCAAATACTAACCAAAATTCTTATGATGCCTAAAGAAGCACATAGACATTTGAAAAGTAGATTTACATGTCTCAGAGAAATATTCAACTTAACTATTATCAATTTTTCATTCTTCATTGGCTTAAGCATGACAAGACAGTGAAAGGAAAAATAACACTGTTAACAGTTGATGAGATGGCATGACTAAAAAACCTCCTTCATTTATAAGCAGAGGGTTTTTGAAGACTAAAGAACCTCCTTCATCTATAAGCAGAGGGTTAACAGTGCCTCCTTCATTTATAAGCAGAGGGAAAATGGAAAAATTTTGATTTTAAGAGTTGCATTGACTGTAAGGAAATTTTTTTGATGAACAGTGAGACAACAACTGAGGGTCTCTGCATGAAAATGATGATTAAAGGCAAAGGCAAAGAAGTGGGCCTTAAAATTGATTTGCATAAGCTCCATTGTTATTGAGTTACAAGGAGAAGCAAATGGGTTGATCATCAATTAGGAAAGATTGTTAAACAGATGGCCAGAAAAGTCAAATAGTCTTGGGCTCAAACTTACTTCTGCCATCACGTATAAGAGAAACCACTATCAGTATGTTCATCAGACAACCTTCATGTGGCTGAGACAGAGGTTGAAAAGGAACCAAGAATTTGTAAAATTAGGCCTCCTTCATCTATAAGCAGAGGGCCAGAGCAGTGATTGATTCTAGGGTTTTCATTGACTGAGAGACAAACTATAAAAACAGTAGGAGATAGTTGAAAGCTTCTGAATAGAGCAAGCATGTCAAAAACAAGGGAATGCTCTCAAAAAGGGTGAAATGAATGAAAACTCATGTGTTTTCCGACCTCCTTCACAGAAAAACAAAGAGACAGGCTTCCCTTATTCACTTTTCAACTCTAGTACATCATCCCCTATTTTATTTTTACCCACAGTCAAAAAGAAACTCCAACAGCACCTGGCATCTCATTTAGTTTTCACAATGAGCATGACCATATCCAAAGCATCAGGAGCAGACATGGTAAATGTAGGTTTCAAAAGGGTGAAGCTATCTCCCTCATAGTGTCAAAGAAAACCTCACATAACACAAGGTCTCTCTATAGGAATCTTTTTTCAATAAGAAAAAACAAATAGGTGATGATGATATTCAGAGGTTTTTCTCTTTCTCTTCATAAAGAATTTTTCCAAATGATCAAAAAGTGACAACAGATGAGAAATACAAATAGAAGAGGAGGAAAGGGATATTGAAATTTGCAAGTAAGCTTCTTCCCTAGAAAAAAGGCAGTTGCTCTCAAAAGGCACCTCTACAGTCCTTCATGTGGCTCAGAGAAGAATCCTCCTTCCACAGTGCAGACATCAAAAGGAAAGACATTTTTCATTCCTTAAAACAGAAACAGTGAAAGTTTTAAGTTCTTCAAGAAGTTGTTTTACTTCAAAAAAGGGGCCAGGCTTATAAAGGAAGTGGTCATTACCACTATGACATTCACCTAAACAAAAAGAGCCTAAGGTTATGTTTTAGGGGACATAAGCTTCATTTTTGTTTTAAACCCAAAGGAATTTTCAAAGTTTTCAAAAAAAAAAACCTCACCAAACAAGTGTGAAAGGGAGCTTGGCTTTTTCACTTTCAAAAGGGTTTAAGGACCAATGAAAATCTATTTTTGCATTACCAAAACACGAGGCAACACTCCCCTTTGGATGTCCACGAGACTAGAGAAGGAATTTTTGAGCAAATTCATTTATTTTTGGGGCTTGAAGAGTGTGTGGCGTGCCTCTAGGGTTGTGCGGTGCGTTCAGGCAGATTTTTAACACAGAGTTGCACTGTTGCACGGCGCGCTTATAGGCGCCGGTCACGATGGCCCGTTAGTGGCCCGACAGCCTCTTTTTGCGCAGCGCTTTCCCTCGTAAATGTGCTGCGCACACTTTATGCTCAAATCACCTCAAACAAGTCTGGAAGCTACTCCAACCCTCAAGAAAAACCTGCCATCAAAGTTTCAAGGTATTTCATGAGCCTCCTTAGTATTGTCAAATTTCTAAAAGGGTAATAGTTGGTGGAAATACCCTAACTGTGATAGGGCAAAATAAACTCTGTTAGCCTTATGCAGTGAAGAAAACAGTGGAAAGGAGAGTTGTTTTTATGTTTGAAGCTCGAAATTACTGTGGTTTGTTTGCCCAAGACTGTCATAGTAAAAGTAGTGGATTTTGATTGATGACAAAGGACCCAATAAATTGCCCTCAAAACAATGTTTAAAGGTGGAGGTACTGTTTAAAGGGAGGAAAGATAGGTTTTGAAAAATGAAATAGTGGGCCTATTTCCAGACAGTAGTGATCATGGTATAAATGTTTTTATCATTTCAAAGGTCTCCTTCGTGTGGTAAAAAAGGAAAAAACCAGTGTTTTCTCCTTTGTTCTATAAAGCGAACTTTAAATGACTAAAGCAGTTTAATCAGTTTGAAGGTGTTGTTATCTAACTATGGGTGAAGAATAGTGAATACAAGAGCAGTATCATCATTAGGAGGGGTGTTTGCTTGGTATAGGGTTGTTTGTGCTCACACCAGAACACAAAGAGCTTGGTAAACTTACCCAAACAGAGTGACCCTTTGACTGTGTGTATCTTTTTTTGACTGTGTACTTGTTTTTAAAAATTATTTGTTGATTGGCATACAAAGGGGAAAGGCAGTATTTTGGGAGGAGCAAGGACCTAATATCAAAGAAAACATTTTACACAGCTTTGAGGAAAATTTACCTTGATCAAATAGTGATTGACAAAGAAGGCATAGTTTTGTTTGAGAAAACATTCTTGAAATCCTTTTTGAGGCAGTTTTGTTTTGCAGAGAGCATCCATAACAAGATGCCTCCCAGGCAGGATAGTAGGAGTGGATTGCATAACAGATATGAACCTATTTCCACTGAAGAAGTGAATGCACACCCATCAGTCTTGTTCAATTTCCATGAGGTCAGGTGTTTAGATTTTTGTCAAAGGGTGCAAGAGGTGAAGAGTTTCTCTCCTTTGACACATCTTTGCGCTTTGAGGTTTCGAGACAAGCATTTCCAGTTGGCAGGCCTTGACTTCGAGTTCTCCCCAAGATCCATCTCCAAGGCCACTAAAATTCCCTATATTGGTGAGAAATGGTTTAAGAAAAGCCATTTGGACTCAGATGATTACAAGCCCTTTCTAAAGCCTGAGCACAGAGAATCATGTCCTTCTATTTTCCCTTTCTCATATCTTTTAGCCAGCTACGCCCCTCTCATGAAGATTATCATGAAGTACTTCACTTGTGAGGGAAGATTCTCCCGAATGTATGCCTATCACATTCGACTGCTCATGCATTTCACAAGGACCAAGCTGCTAAATCTTCCTTTCTTCTTGCACAAAAGCATTGAGAAAATGGCTTCCACTATTCAGAAGAAGCCTCCTTCACAGCAGATATCTTGTCTCTTCCATCACTCTCTCATCAAAATCATCATTCTTCATCAGCTTGAAAAGAGAGAGGTCTCTTGGGATGTTTTCATAACTCATCTGGATTTCTCCACTGTCCCTCCAGTCCATACATCCCCTACACCTCCTACTCATCATCCCTCGCCTTCTTCTAGCAGACCTATTCCTAAAAAGCTCAAGTTTACTACAGAAAAAACAAAGGAACATGAATAAGGAGAAGAAAGTGACCAGCAAGAGGAAGAAGTACATGAGCCAAAAGAAGAAAATGCTGAACAATAGCATGACAGTGATGATGAACAACAGCAAGGGGATGAGGAAAAACAACACAGTAAGGGTGAGACGGAGCAGCAGCATGAAGATGATGAACAACGATAGGAAAGTGATGAATAGGGGCAGCATGATAGTACTGAACAGGAGCAGCATGAAAGTGATGAGCAAGGGCAGCCAAAAGATGATACACAGTAGCCTCCTCAAGAACAACAACCTCCTCAAGAAGAACAACAAACTCAAAAAGAAGAGAAGCAAGGTGACAAAGGTAAAGGGGCCATGCCCTCTTCTCCTTAAAAGGCCAAGCCCCGGACAGCAAAGAAAAGAGTGCCTAGATTTTTCACTCCAAATGTGACAAGGGCCCTCCGAAGTAAAGGGAAATTGCCGAAGAAACCCATGATTGATTTTCCTAGGAGGAAGAGCACTATAATATACACCCAAAGCAAAGGGAAGGGTAAGGAAGAAGGCAGTCATGAATAAGAGAGTGCATTCAACATCATCCAAATCCAAAGTGATGATAGTGATAATGAGGCCCAGATTCTAGAAAGCCTCTTGATCCATAGAGAAATCCAAATTGATGCATTGATGGATGATCTTCATAGAGCTAGGAATTTCAATCAATTTCTGCAAATCCAAAAGAGGCAAATGAGTGTCCATATGGCTGTTTATAAGACACGGGTGACCAAGTACAAGAAAGAGGCCTCCAAAGCTCAAGCGAGGTTGGAAGAACTCATGGGCGAGTTTGATGAAAGTGAAGGCGAAGATCAGCCTAGGCGAAAGAGGCCAAGAACCATGGGGATTAAAAAGGCCCTTGAGAAGCAAAAAGAAGAGGAAAAAGCCCTTCTCCAATCTATCCCTCTCACTGCATTGTTCGAACAAGAGATAGAGAAAAATAAGGAGGCATGGTTTGAGAGAGTCAATAACCACTTGAAGAAGAAATTGGAGAAGGAAAACAAGGATTTAGGCCTTCAAAGGAGAATGTGGGGCATTATAAAAAGTTAAATCAGTTTGCCCGGCGCAAGTTTAAGGCCGCTTAGGAAAAGCTCAAGGGGGTTAAAGGGAAGCGCCTGGCACAGAAAGTGAGGAAAGACACATCAGGACTTCAGATTTTGGCCTCTTCTTCACAACATGTTGCTGAGAACCCTTGAGGGTCATGCTGACCAATTTTGGGCAAATTTTGACATATTTTGGTTTTTTGTCATTTTTGGGTTTTTGGCCAAAACTCATGGGCTTTTCCATTTCAGTTTGGGAGATCATCAAAGGATGAGAATGGTATCATTGGATGCCATAACTTTAGGAGCCCATACTCAGAAATTTTCAGGACATTTTAAGATCTTTTTCTCCACCGAAATGGTGAAAAATGCTCGCTTTTTCTACACTCTCCCCGGTCTATCAGCAAACCTTATTTTTTGGTTTTTTACACACATACATGTTTTTGGAGGACTTCCAGGCATCAGATTGGGAACATTCTAGTTGCTCCAGAAATTAGACACTCAGATATTTCCAACGAGCTATCATGAGCCTCGATTCGACATCAGGAAGGCTGCCAAAAGTTTATGGCAAGTCAGGGGACCTTTTGCTGATGTATTTTTTGAATATTTTTGTAAAAATTGAACCTTTAAAAATTGCTTTTTCCTCATGTGCGTTTAGCTATTTTTGCACATGAGAAGTTATTAAAAGTCAATTTATTTCCCTCTTTTAGCATTTTTTATATATTTTATGAAATATTTTGTGCCTTGGGCTTTGCAAAGCCTCAAGGACAAGATTAGATATTTTGGACAGGCCAATGAAATTTCATACTGAACTAAGAGGTTTTCCTCACTTGGGCCTATATATTCCAAAGGATTTCATTGTAAACAAGGATGAACTTGATGATAGAAACAATATATGCTCATATAAGCTTTGGAAGAAATACTTGTATCATGCTTTTGGATAGTCTCTTGGATGTTCTTAGATGATGAAAGAGGATTGTTGTTGGATTCCATGACTTGGTAGAATGGTATAGTGTCTCTGTCTTTGTTTTGTTTCATAGTTTTCATTCATGAATCCATGTTTATTGCTTGCTATAGAAAAGTGGAGAACAAATTTGAGACATGCCCTTGGAGGCACCTCAAATTTCCTGTTTCTTCATAGCTTCCATGTTTTCTTCATTCTTAGTCACATTAAAGAATTCTTGATTGCTATTTAATAACTTAAGGATATTGTTGCTTGTTTCATTCATGGTTTTATGCATGCTAAGTATGATTCATGGTATGCCCTGATTACTCATGGCTAGTCATAGCTCCATCCATGAAATTTCTCTTTGACTGATTAGATTGTCATTTGTTGAACCAAGGAGGTCTTGTTCTGATATTACCCTTTGCCTAAAACTATGCAATCTTGTTTTCAAAGTGCCCAATAACTTGAAGTACCATGTTTAGGCGTTCTGGCATAGTGATTTGAGTTGTTTGTCCGTCTTAGGTGTATTTCCACAAATTCTGATAGACATTTCCCAAAGTTATAGAGTTATATATCTCTATGCATGGCTTGAATTTTTATTTCTATGTATTGACTAGCTTATAGTTACATTTCTCATGATTAATGGTTTTCCCTACCATGTTTATGTCAGCTATTAAACTAGTTATGCTTGAAATCCTTTATTGTTCCCAAAATTGATGTCCATTTTATTCCATTTTGCCCAAAGATCATTTCTACCTCGAATCAAATCGACCCTTCAACAGCCTTGTATCACCATCTGGTAGCTTTCTTGACCTTTTCGACCCCATAGCCAAGTTGATCTGACATCTTTTTACTTATCTTATATCTTTGATCAGTTTCATCCCTCACAACCTAAAAGAAAAAACAAAAAAAACCTACTTCATAACTAGCCTAAAATCAGAACACAATAAGCAAACACACATATATCCCTTACACAAATAGAGAGAGCCCTCTTTGAGTCCAGGAAGGCTAGGTCCTTGGGCTCCAAATATTGGTTTGATGTTACACTGTCATTTGGCTTGCTAATCAGCCAAATCACGGGACCCTAACATAATGGCGATCACGGTGGGACTCTGAGTAATAAACAAACTTAGTTTCCCTAAATCTTTAGAGACCTTTCAGAATACTATCTGGATGACTTATCCCACCGATCACTAACATAATGGCGATCACGGTGGGACTCTGAGTAATAAACAAATTTAGTTTCCCTAAATCTTTAGAGACCTTTGAGAATACTATCTGTCTGACTTATCTCACTGCTCACTAACATAATGGCGATCACGGTGGGACTTTGAGTCAAAAACATCCTAGGTATCCCTTAGGAGCCCTCAAAATCTCAGTCAAACTTAGAAGAGTAGAATCTGGTTGTCTCACCATCCTAGCGAAATGATGACCCAGCTATAGGACACTCTTACAAACCTGAGAACTACATATAAAAACTCATAAAAACCCCAAAACATTCCCAGATTGGTTTTCACTAGTTACTAGTGGTGGACGATAGCTACATCTTTACAAAAACAACCAATTTCCATCTGGCGGCTCCACTAGCCTCTAGTAGGTCTAAAAACTCCATAAAAGACCAAATTTTTTTTCATAAACCATACCTTTCTGCTAACTCATCCTTCCAAAAACTTAAACTTAGGGTGGAAACTCTGTAATTAGTGACAAACTAAGTATAACTTAGCGATTCAGAAAACCTCACCTAAACATAGGAGATAAGTAGAAGCCTTCTTGCCAAGAGAACCATTAGCTTGTCCATACAGCCTAGAAAACTGTTGAAACCAAGTGAATCACTCTTCTTTGCAAGTTTCCATCTCAAAGTTTGCTATAAAACTTTTTCCCAAAGCATTTTTGATAGTGTTGGTGGTGGACCATAGTTATCATAAAAATCCACCTCGCGACTCCACTAGTCCATCATTTTAGTTTTGACCATCCTTCAGATTAGTAAAACCTTAGAGAGGCCATCCATCCAAAACATTCTGTTGGGGCCCTTGTTTTTAAAATCTTGGTTAGAACATTTTGAATTTTGAATAAAAGATGACCTTTTGAGTTGCGGCATGAAGACACATGGCAATCGCGACCGCGTCACAACTACCAGGAGTCGCGGAGCTATCAAGGTGGCGCGGAAGCATGAGATAGCTGAAGAAAGAACGCGCACAAGTACAGATGAAGAAAACACACAGCAGAAGACAGAAAGCGAAACACACAGATAACAGGAGAGAAGCTGGAAGCAGTTGAAGAAAAGACACAGGGAGGAACTGATAGTCGCGATAGCGGGTGAATAACTAATAGTCACCCGGCTAAAAGAAGAGAATGCTACAGAGGTTGCGAGGCTCGTGACAGGAGAAGAAGCACAGAGCGACTGCGGGAAATCATGCATGACATCTCTGCGATTCCTAATCTTCTCTATTTATGTTCCCTAAGACATCTGTATCAGGGTTGTAAGCTATCGCTGAAGATGCTATGTAATCATGAGCTTGGCCAAGAGATTAATATAATGAAAGGTTGCTATCTCAATAAGAGGTTTACATGCATGTAATGTATTTATGCTGGTTTAAAATGTTATTTGCTAATATCTGAATGCTTCTTAAGTGCTCTTGCGTACATGACTCTGTCTATATAATCGATGCATTGTCCATCATGAGTTGCGACTCTGTTCCTTGCCATTGTTCTAATCCCCTTCTGCATGTGGTTGCGGCATGCCTCGGGTGAGACTCACTGCTCTCCGTAGTAGGGTGAAAATGACGGTGTGATCCTAGACTACATCAGACTCCTTTGTTGGCCACAACTCCTGAACCTGGGTCTTGTCCGCGAGACCTGACTTCTCGCCAACAAATGGTTCCGTTGCCGGGACCTACATGTTCTGAGGGGAACTAGATCATGGTATCGAGGATTTTTGAAGGGGAGATACGGCGATGGTGGGATAATCACGTGGACCACTTTATCGCTCAGCAAGCGGGCGTGACTAAGAAAAGAGAAGCAGCGATAAGGTAACTCATTCTTTTCTCAGACTCAGCCGGTGATACGTACGAAATTTTCTGGGGAAGGTTCCCTACCGACCGTTACAATTGGTTGCAGAGATTACGAGCGACGGTGCCTCGAGAGGGCTTGCGGAAGATAAACCACAGGTGGGCGCACGAATACCTGGTGGCGCTGCATCGGGTGGACACTGAACTAACCCGCGCGGTGGATTTTTGGGTAAGGACCACGTTGGAAGGATACACTGTGGAGTTTGCTGCTGAATGCTATCAATCTTTCTCGAAGGCCGAGGCTGTCTTCCACTCAGGGCTAAGAGGGAAGCTGCTTAAGGAGATTCCGCTATGGATTAAAGCTCTGATGGTGGATGAAGGGTTGATTGAATTCCACAAAACGAGTATGGAAGCGTAAACCACCCATGCTGCGGGAAGTGTTGAGGGGACCGATGCCATGTAGAAGGTGACGCGGGGAGTGGGGATGGATGTTGAGGCCACAAGGACGTTGAGGGAGTGACGTGCACATCAGCGGGCACAGATTGCCGATAGGTGGCGAAGAAGGGTGATGCGAGATTTGAAGAGATGGGAGATAGAGAGGATAAGGATTAGAATTATGGACGCGGGTACCCAGGGACGAGAAGGGACCGCTGCGGGAGTGCGATGGGTGCATGGGAGCCCAGCGACGCGAGGAAGAGAGATGGTGACTAACGAAGACAATGAAAATATGCAGCCCGAAGAGAGTTCCGGTGACGAATGGTACGGCGTGATGCAACGGATGTTTCAAGAGCAGACGTCACTCACCTCTCCAGGCAGCCCTACTTCCCACATTCTGCATGGCCAGGATCCCTACCTTCCCCTGGTACTGTATCAAACTTTAAGTAATATCTTCATTGAGTTACAAGCATTGAGTCAGTCATACAGTAGTTCATCAGCGTCAGTAATGTCTGGTAATAGCAGCGTTACTAGTAGTGTTGTATTCCCTAGTGGAACCGTTACGCAACCAGGACCTGGAGGATTTATCCTGGTCAATACTCCGCAAGTACACATGGCTGGGTCTTTCACCTGGTATCTAGAGTTCTCTGGCCGGGGAAATGATGATGTAGAGCAACATTGGTATCTGTGTGAAGCCATCTAGAGGGCTCGGCAGACGCCAGATGCAGGGAAGTTAATAGAGTTCCAAACCACGCTCAGAGAGAGGGCTCTACGATGGTTTATCAAGTGGTCCGAGGCTCATCCTAACCCCGTAATTGTGGACGTAAAGCGGGATTTTGTCCGCGAATTCAAGCTTCCCCAGACAGACCAGCAGGGCCTGTCCGAGTTGTGGGAAATTAAGCAGAAGGAAGGTGAGACCGCGTGGGAGTTGATGCGGCGATTCAAGGACGCGATTGGGAAACTCAGCTACTCGATCGATCCAAACCACCAAAGGGACTGGTTCATCAAGGCTCTGCTTCCCTTGACACGAACCACTCTCACTCAGTAGAAGATTGATAATCTGCAGGACGCTTTGGAGCAGGCCATGAAGATTGAAGCCATAGCAGGCTACCCCCAGGAATACCAGGGGGGGCCAGCCCCGCAAGATCCTTCTTTGATAGGGTTGCAACACCAGATTGCCAGCTTGACTAAAAATCTCAAGGAGCTCCAGCCGGTGAGACCAGCGCGGCCGAATGTTTGGTGCACTCATTACCTGGTCGAAGGCCACGTCGCAACCGAATGTCCCTGGTTGCGTGGCGCAGGGGCAGGACCCTCGGTCGCGTAAATACAGGGGGGTCCACCACCTGGTGGTGGCACGGCGATGAATCTGCAGGGGGTCTACTAGCCGCAACAGCCTTACGTGGGGTTCCCACCTCAACCGGGTTCCTCCACCACAGAGTACTGTGAGATTTGCCGGATGCTGGGGCATCCTCCTCGGATGTGCCCGATACTACAGAAGTACTCCACAGTCCCAAACAATGTGTACTGCGAATTTTGTGTTTCCATGACTCACAACATTGAGTAGTGCAGGGTGCTCGACGCACTTGCGGATCGATTGGATTGTCCCTCCTACAGGGTGAATGAGGACCCAAGGGGAAGAGGCGGCGGCATGCGGGGAGGCCGCACAGGCGGACGTGGTCTGGTGAAATGTTACAAATGTGACCAGGAGGGTCACGTGGCTCGAGAATGTCCCCTTCCGTGACGAACCTGGTGTTCCCAGTGCCGGGTGAATGCCCACGCCACAGAGGACTGTCCGGAGCTCATCAAGAAGTGGGAAGAACGGGCGAGGTAGAGGGGAGAAAATCTAATAAATTCAGAGCCATGAGGGATCACAACCCCAGACATGCAGAATGTCGTGATCGTGATGAGGGGTGGGAAGAAAACTGGGGAGGATGCCCACGGGAAGGAGCCAGCACGAGTGGTTCGGCCGGCATCCCCGAAGATGTTAATTAGGCCTGAAGCCCAGAAGAAGTATTTCCAGGAGGCAGTTGAGGCGTTTGCCCAGCTACAGGATGCTGGAGGTCTGGAGGAGCCCGTGCTGCCAGAATCTGGGGCACAGAACGTCATAGGTACTCTGATCGAGGACTGGCTCCAGCTATTCCTCAGGATTGTTGACAATGCTGCACTACGGCAGCAGCTCAAGAATGCTTTGGAAGGAGCACTGCAGGGGTGCACAAGACTTAGAGATCCTGCAAACACTGCCCCTCAATACGTGCAGTGCGTCAAGCAGAACAAGCAACAAACAGGCAAATAATTTTGGCTTAACACGCAGGTTACGGGATTCCAAATGCTGGACTTGGGGTCCGACGTCAAAATCCTGCCACGAAAGACGTGGGAGGCCCTTGGAAGGCCACGGCTGGCCTACTCGCCAATTCAACTCAGGATGGCGAACCAGTACTGCATTCTGCCAATCAGTCGGCTCGAGGGTGTCGAGGTCGACATTGCGGGGGTGAAGACATACACCGATTTTGAGGTTATTGATATCATGGGCGACAAGGATCCTTATCCTGCCTTACTCGGCATCGACTGGGCTTTTGAGAATTACGCCATCATCGACCTTAAAAAGGAGCTGATGATATTTGAGGATGGGGAGGTACGGGTCACCCAGCCACTTGACCCGTATCAGGGCCCGCGATATACGGAAACAGTGGATAATCGGGAGGATGCTCAGATGATAACCACCTTTATCACATGACTGCAGGAAAGCGGGACGACTATATTAACCCAACCGCGACTAGTTCTGTCAGTTGGCGGAGTGTGCAGAGCTTGGAGCTCGGATCCGACCTCGCGTGGGAAGACTGGCAGCAAGGGTGGTATGAGACCACCACGCGGAGATGGGCTGCCATTGCCCAAGTCCAGTGGGTGGGGACTGAGATCCGTGGATATCCCACCTTGTCAAACATGCAAGATTTCAATACTTTTATTTCCAAGGTGGAAGACATGGTCCCAGACGAAAGTCGGATGCCACTTTTGGATGTGGCCTTGCAATCCACGTCGGCTCGGTGGTGGAAAAATCACCGCAACACTCTGCTGCGATGGGACTGCATGGCAGATGCGCTGCGGGCATGCTTTAAAGAGGATGAAGGACCTCGCAGTATGCTTAAGTATCACGGAATTTCTGACCCGTGACACCATTTTTGGGCCTGTGAGGAGCAGTGGCGCAGCACCAGGTACCCTGAGGAGCTGTGGGTCCACAGGTTTATCCACTCCCTGGATACAATCCCCCAGGCCTGGTACCTGGAGGAAGAGCATAAATGAGGAACCCGCTCTTGGCAGGAAGTCATGGACAAGTTCGTTCGGTGCTTCTTGTTCGAAGGGGAGACGGCGCATGAGTCTCGGGTCCTACAGGCAATCAAGGAGGTCTTGTTTTTCTGCCATCCTGAGCCCGACGGGGGCCCGATTGTGTCACGACCTGAGGCCAGGCATGAGTTGGTTTGCCAACAGATTGACGGTGATCCAGATGATGATAGTCTGGAGGACCTCAGGCATCTCTATTTTGACGAAAAGGAAGGCGAGCGGAACATCAGTGAAGAGCCAATGACTGAAGGCGCCCATTTACAGCCACTAAAGACGAAGAAGCTAAACATTGGAACAGACGAGAAACCCAAGCTGGCAATGGTGGGAGATTACTGGGACGAGGAAACGACAAAAGAAATTTTCAGCCTCCTCCGGGAATATGAAGACTTGTTCCCGTCCTCGGTTGCAGACCTGAAGGGGATCAAGGGGGACTTTGGTGAAATGCGCATCGTGCTGAAACCGGGGGCCAGGCCGGTGAAGCATCGACCCTACCAGCTGAAACCACGTATCAAAGAAAAGGTCAAGAGGGAGATCGAAAAGATGCTAGCTGTAGGTCTTATCTTCCTAGTAGAAGAAGCAGAGTGGGTGAGTCCCATTGTCATTCAGAACAAGAAGGAAAAAGCGGAGATACGTGTCTGCGTAGACTACCGGATTCTGAACAATGCCTGCATCCACGATCCGTTTCCCACTCCTTTCAGCGATGAAGTTCTAGATCATGTCGCGGGAAACGAAGCCTATTCCTTCAATGATGGGTTTTCGGGCTACCATCAGGTGCGCATTGCCGAAGAGGACAAAGCAAAGATGACATTCACCACTGAGTGGGGATCATTCGCATACCACGTTATGCCGTTTGGTCTGAAGAACGCACCGACTGTGTTTTCCCGGATTATAATTGCTGCTTTCGGGGAGTACATTCACAAGTTCCTAGAGGTCTACATGGATGACTGGACCGTCTACAGCCTGTTGAAGAAACACGCCACCCTTTTGCGTATTATGTTTGACCGATGTCGTCAGCTGCATATTTCCTTGAACTTGAAGAAATGTATTTTTGCAGTTCCATTCGGCACACTCTTAGGCCACGTGGTGTGCAAGCGAGGGGTCTGTGTCGATCCCGCCAAGGTCGCGGTCATAGTTCACATGGAAGCCCCCGAAACCGTGAAGCAGTTGTGGGCACTGCTCGGGCACACAGGATATTACAGGCGTTTTATCCGCTTACGCAAAGATTACGGCCCCTTTGGAGAAACTGTTGCGGAAGTCAGAAGTATTCCAGTGGACAGAGGAGTGTGGGAAGACCCTTGACACCTTGAAGGATAAGTTGGCGACGGCGCCCATACTTGTTCATCCCAACTGGGATAAGCAGTTCCATGTGCATATCGATGCATCTGGTATTGCACTTGGGGCTGTCTTGGCGCAACCCGGGGAGATGACAGTTGACCACCCCGTCTACTTCGCCAGCCGCAGGTTATCGAATGCGGAGAAGAATTACACCACGATCGAGCGGGAGGCGTTGGCGATGGTGTACTCCCTCCAGAAGTTCCGCCACTATCTTCTGGGTGGCAAATTCAAATTCTTTACGGACCACTCTGCATTGAAGTATCTGGTGAATAAACCCGTTTTGGAAGGACGGATCTGTCGCTGGCTTCTACTTTTCCAGGAATTCACGTTTGAGGTGATTGTCAAGCCTGGCAGGTTGAATGTCGTTCTCGATCATTTATCTAGGTTGGATATGGGAGAGAACGAAGGCTCGTTGGACGATCAGCTGCTGGATGCCGACCTCTTCCGAGTCGAAGCAATACCGGATTACTTGGCTGACATTGCCACTTATCTGACCACGAGACAATGCCCTCAGGATTACACCCCGCTCCAAAAATGCCACTTGGTTGTTTGGGCGGCCGACTACCAATTTATCGCGGGGCAGCTATACAAACTGGGCCTCGATGAGGTGTTGCGCAGATGCGTCCTTGACCATGAACTGGAAGCGGTAATGTGGGAATGTCACAGCGGTGTTGCGGGAGGGCATGTGGGTGCGAAACCCACCGCAAGAAAGGTGCTCCAAGCTGGCCTGTGGTGGCTGACAGTACATGCTGACTGTAAGGCCTACGTGAAGCGCTGTGATGTTTGCCAGTAGACCGGAAGGCCCTCTCACCGGGATGAGCTTTCGCTACACCCAGTGCATGTGTTGCGACCGTTCGAAAAGTGGGCTATCGATTTTGTGGGTCCTATCGCCCCGGTCACCAGACACTCCAAGGCCCGGTACATCATTACCACCATGGATTACCTTACCCGGTGGGCTAAGGAAGCAGTGGTACGTGACTGCACGACGGATACCGCCGCCCGGTTCATTTTTGAGCACATCATTTGCCGGTTTGGCTACCCGTGAAGTTTAACGAGTGATCAGGGTACGCACTTCATTAACGACACGGTCAAGTCACTACTCGACACATTTATGATTCAACATCATAAAAGCAACCCATACCACCCGCAGGCCAATGGTACTGTGGAAACATTTAACAAAATTCTTTAAAAAGGCTTGACTAAGATTTGCAATGCTCAGCACGATGATTGGGATGAGTGCCTATCTGCGGCATTGTGGGCCTATCGGACTACGGTGAAGCGCTTGACCAATCAAACGTCGTTCCAGCTCATGTACGGCCAGGAGGCTGTGATCCCCGCTGAGTTTATTGTACCCAGCGTGGTGATCGCCACATCTCTCAAGTTTTCGGAAGAGGCCTCCCTCTAGGAGCGCCTCCATGAATTACAGGAACTGGACGAGGCACGCTTCCTGGCTGAATTCCACCAGAAGATTCAGAAGGACCGGCAGAAAGCGTGGCACGACCGCCACATTAAGAACAAAACCTTTCAGGTTGGTGGCAAAGTTCTTCTATCTGACAGCCGGTTCCAGAAGTTTCCAGGCAAGCTCCAGATGCACTGTTTGGGACCCTACTTTGTCATCGAGATTCGCGACTCAGGAGCTGTTCGGTTGGCACAGCTGGACGGTACAGTTCTCCCTGGGTGGGTGAATGGCGCACGCCTGAAACCCTACCAGGAGTAAGTACCTTTCACTTCTCATCAATAACTCTCGCACCCAAGAGCACCCGTAGTGTAGCTTAGTTGAATAACTCTCCCGCAACCGGGATGAGCGTAGGGAGTCTTTTCCATTCATAGGTGGTCTGTCAATAACCACTCAGTTGCGGGGGGCTGCACCACAACCGACTGTGGTCAGGGCGGCACCGGTCTAGTGTGTCATCTTTGTAGGATCCATCCACGTGCAAGTATCAGTCCAGGTCATTTTCGTCAGTCCTTTTTGTCAGTCCGTAGGATCGCTCAGATTTGCATCATAAATTACCATAAGTAGGCAGTAACCGTACCATAATCATTTTCCATCATCCGCAGTTCCCTCATCCGTCGCGTCCACCCATTTTCCCATGGCGCCGTCAGCAACTGTCAGATTACACACAGGTATGCGATCGATCGCACGATTATCGCAGGCAAGAAGGCCAGCAGGAATTAATTATCGTTATGGGGTATCATCAACTCCACTCATGCCAGGTGATGACATAACTTGCATGGAGACCAACAGTACGAGAATGCCAGACCAGTTGAATTTGGCAATTGCAGCGACACCCGAGCGGTTGAAGTCTCAAAACGCACTGCACCAAGATAGAAGCTCCAGGAGAATTCTCCAGGTTTACCAGCGCCATGCCAAAATGCCAAAGGCTCTCCTATCTGTTGCTGAACCAGCGCTGGACAGTCGGATCCATAGGATAGAGTCACTGGTTGGCAAATACGACAGTGCACCGTTGATAGACGCCAACCTGTCCGACTCGGTCGAATTCCCCTCCCTCCACTGGTAGACCTATATGGAGCATCACTACACACCAAGCGGTAGCTCAGCCAATCGAATGCAACCAGAGATCCGGGGCCTCTAGAAATCATCCCTGATGAATTTAAGAACTCTCCCTATCTTTGGGACTACCGGACCGGCCCTGCAATGCACTCGGTTCCTCCTCATCCAAATTCAGAATGGGTCCTTATGGCTAAATGAGGAGATCCCCATTCACGCTGAAGACATTCATCGCCTCACAGGGCTATCCCAGAATGGTGTAGATGTCTCCGCTGCCGGTCAGACATCTTCGAAGCGTGCATGAAAGATGGGTGATACAGACCTCTATGCCAAATATGGCACTCGCCCGGGGGGGGAAAGGTGCCAAAATTGATCTGATTAACAAGCCAGAGATTCGGTTCACTTGCTATCTCATTGCTAGCAAGACGATGCGGCATTATACCAAAGGAGAGTGCAACTTGGACACCATATCCATTGCGGAGCACTGTGTCCAAGGCACCAGGCTGAATTGGTGTTCTTTCGTGCTCAAAGAACTGTTCGCGGCATGCGAAGAGAATTATAAGCACACCACTAGTTTCATTTATGGTTACCTGATTGTAGCTTTTGCCATGTGGAAATGGCACACTCCTCCTGTCCGGCTACCAGCAGAAACTACCGCGAGCCAGCCCCTCACGATGAAATTCACCCCGTGGCAGGTGTCCTCTGACCCCAGCACGAAACAGGTGAATGCGGAAGCATTTCGGTCTTGGTACGGGCTAATGATAGATGTGGTGGCTAACCAGAAACGGGTGCCCAGGAACCTATTGGATGACTATAGTGAGCAGGTATGGTTCGGGGTAAGCCATAGGCACACTTACCTCCGCCCCACTTGCATGCCGGAAGCCACCTTCCACATGACGCCGCTCAAATTCTAGCTGGACGATGCTACCTTTCATCGCGAGGTCTATTCGTGGCTGGGGGTCACAAAGCACATCCGCGACGGGATCCCCAGATACAAATTTGAGTGGATGCTGCCGGCGCAACGGCCTGCCGAGACGGGCAGGGCAGGGCCCTCACAGGCCGCGGCGGGACCTTCTCAGGATGCAGCCGAGACCTCACATGAACTCCCTGAACCACTGGTCCCCGTCGTCCAACACTTCAATTCTCGGGTACGAAATTTCAACATGGCAGCCCAAGTTATTTCAAGCGGTGCCCCTTTGTTTCCTTTATTTTCTGAATTCCATCTCAGTAGTTCTCTTTCTCTGTCCCACACTACCCCTCTCACTTCTCCCATCCTTACCAACTTATTCACTTCTACCTGCCCCATCATCACCCTAATGAGTGAAACGGGCCCGGGACCTGATCAATTAGACCCCCCTCCAACCAAGCGGGCCTGCACCACCGTCACTGATCCGGTGGTGGACCTTACTGATGACGATCTGCCACCCACTCCAGTCACAGGGACATTAGTTCCGGAGGAACCCCTTATCGACTTGTCAGAATTCATCAATATTCGCCTCCCCCATACCTCCTCCACAGCATCCACCGCTCCCTCCACCGTCCATCCACCTGCCACTTCATCCGTTCCATCAAACTCATCTGCCACTGTATCCAACCCCCTTATTCGGGAACTCTTTGGAGGAGACCACGGGGCTGAAGTCACCTCCAGTACTGCGGCCGTAGTACCACCAGTCGACCCCATGGCCACACCCCAGGGTTCTTTCTCGACTATATTTACCCGGCTGGCCAACGTTGGGGCTGACTCGGTCGAGGCTCCGCCTGAGCATGCTGACCCTCCCCCCACAGGCCAGACCACTCAGCAAGAACGGCCAGATTCCGACATGGGCACCTCAACGCAGCAACAGACACCAGTGTCCCCTCCTGAGAATTCCAACAGATCAGTGGCCAGTGGGCAACCTTTGCAGGAGCGAATGCCGGAGCAGGGCGCTTCCGGCAACCCCAACGTAGAAACATGGGGTACAGCCCAGTTGTACCTATTCATTCAGAGGGCAGCCCTACAGGCCGAACAACTTCATTTAGAGCTGCAGCAGCGGTGCGATGAGCAGCACCACCAGATCATGGCACTTACTAAACAGCGCGACCAGCTGACCAAGGAGAAGGCCTACCTGCAGGAGCAGATCACCATTGTCACTCAGGAATTCTCAGACCTATGGCCTGCTGTAAGGGCTCACCATGCCCCACTTCCTGACAATATAGCAGAGAGCAATGTAGTTGTCCAGGCTTACCACATTTGGTCTGCCTTCACTGGTCTACGAAGGGAGAATCAGGAACTTCAAGTGGCGTTAGCCACATGGCCCGTGCTCCCCGACCCGTAGATTGTATACTCTGAACAAGTGGCAGCCAAACAGACCCAGGCAGCTCACATGTAGGCGACCCTTCACTCTGCGGCGTGCGAGGCTTACGACCTCCTGCGAAGTCTGCAGGAGTGTTCACTCACCCTCACGGTCAAAACGCAACCCATCTCCGTCCAGCTGCAACAGATTTCCAGGGAAATTCAGGAGACCGCAGATCCCGCGCGGTTAGATCAACTATATGTCCAGGCGGATGAGCTTGAGGTTCAAATGCACCAGACCGAGGCCAACTCATCAATGGCGAAGCAGATAATTCGGGAACTCCATCCGCCCATTCAAGCCAGTGCCAAATCAATACAACAACTAGCTGCAAAGGCCAAGACCCAGCTTACCACGATGTTCAGGGCTGTCCCGGCAAATATAGAGGAGGCCGCTGCCACCAGGATCACTGAGGAAGTAGACTCGCTAATGCAGGAATGGCAGCAAGCTGTGTCGAACTTCACCAGGCTCAAAGATATAGCGCTCTGCAGGGTCCTGGAGTTGGGGCCCTTGTTTGAACAACCGCTTGGAGGTGCACAGCAGGAATGGGCATGAGACGAAGGCACACAGGCCGAACAGGGCACGGGATCTAGCGGGGCAATGGAGGTGGAAACTGTCATTTGTGATTGACTCGGGGACGAGTCAAGGAACTATGGTCGGGGCCTGTTGGGGCCCTTGTTTTTGAAATATTGGTTAGAACATTTTAAATTTTGAATAAAAGATGACCTTTTGAGTTGCGGCATGAAGACACACCCAGCAGTGAACACACAGCAGAAGATAGAAAGTGGAACACACAGATAACAGGAGAGAAGCTGGAAGTAGCTGAAGAAAAGACACAGGGAGGAACTGATAGTCGTGATAGTGGGTAAATAAATAACAGTCACCCGGCTGAAAGAAGAGAATGTTGCAGAGGTTGCGAGGCTCGTGACAGGAGAAGAAGCACAGAGCAACTGCGGGAAATCATGCATGACATCTTTGCGATTCCTAATCTTCTCTATTTCTGTTCCGTAAGACATCTGTATCAGGATTGTAAGCTATCGCTGAAGATGCTATGTAATCATGAGCTTGGCCAAGAGATTAATATAATGAAAGGTTGATGTCTCAATAAGAGGTTTACATGCATGTAATGTATTTATGCTGGTTTAAAATGTTATTTGCTAATATCTGAATGCTTCTTAAGTGCTCTTGCGTACATGACTCTGTCTATATAATTGATGCATTGTCCATCATGAGTTGTGACTCTGTTCTTTTCCATTGGTCTAATCCCCTTCTGCATGTGGTTGCGGCATGCCTCGGGTGAGACTCACTGCTCTCCAGAGTAGGGTGAAAATGCCGGCATGATCCTAGACTACATTGGACTCCTTTGTTGGCCACAACTCCTGAACCTGGGTCTTGTCCGCGAGACCTTACTTATCACCAACACATTCACAAATAGCATCCTCTCTAAACTCTAGACCCGAAATCTGGCTTCACAAAGAATCAACACCAAAGCTCATCCAGACCCAAATCCCCCTATTATAGTAGACGACCCAGAGAAGATTCTGTGGCAAGCTTTCGAAACTGAAAATCTAGCTACCGATAGGTCCATCCGTAAAGCAAGATCAGTACCTAAACATCTCACTACCTTGCAGGATTCCCCCTTTGACTTAAAATCAACAAAAACCCTTTTTAGAAGCAAGTCACAAAGTAAGATAGACTTTGATGATCTTGAGCCCCTAGATCTGCCATAGAGTCCTAGTAGAGAAGCCTCACCTACCACCCCTCCCGAATTTCAGATTCTCCATCACTTTGGCTCCTACCATCCCAGATCTGCTCAAAATCAGATCACTAGTCCAAGTACATCCGCCACACCTATCCAAACCACTACTGTTCAAACCACCTCAGCTCATCCCAAAAGCCCTCATTTTGTACATCACCCATTAGCTCCCGTCATGGCAGCTTGGTACGCACCCTTGGTGTTGCCACAACGTTTGGATCCCTTACAAAATGACTATCAAGCCAAAATCCAACACTTTACTGGAGATGAGACTACCACAACTCAACATCATGTAGATAGGATTAGCGATGCCTTTGAATACATGGAAATAGAAGACGAAACCATCAGAATGAGGATGTTCGCCCAAAGCCTAGGCGGAGAATTCAAAAAATGGTTTAAGAGCTTAACTCCAAACAACATCCACAACCTCCCAGAACTCTACCAAGTCTTCATAAACAAGTGGGAAATCCAAAAGAACCCCATTCAAATCCTGTCAGAATATAACAGTCTAAAACGGGAAAATGGGGAAAGTGTCCAGGGATACTGCACTAGGTTCAACAGTGTGTATAAAGCCCTCCCACCTCACTTCAAACCCCCACTTAGTTCAGCCTTGGCAAAGTTCCCCAAGGGTTTTGACCCAGACATGACTTATCAGCTAAGAGACAAGGACCCCCTTACCTTAGAGGAAATGCAAAAAGTAGCCATAAGGGTAGAAGCCAACTTAGCAGAAAAAAGAGCTAGGACTAGATCAGAAAGGAAAGTCACATACTGAGATGACGTCTCCACTTCATCCCCTTCCCTAGATCCTAGAATAGATGACCTAGTCAGGTCCATGGCCAAAATGTGGGAAAATATAAGTGAGAAGACCCCTCTTAGGGACAACCAGCCAAACCCTCCAAACAGAAACCAGAACCAAAATTTTAGGAGGGAACAACCTCAAAACAAACCAAGGGAAAACTACCAACAAATTAGGCCACCATTTAATGAAAATTATGTGGAAGAAGATGATAGGGATATAAAACCCATTGATGAAAATCACTTGAACCTCATAGGGTCTGATAATGAGAGTGAGGTGTACCTCACGGAAGAAGAACAAGCATTCTTCTCTCCGAATCAGGATGAAACCAACTATGAAGATCCCGAGGATCCTGCCATAGATTTTCAGAATGCCATAATAGAAGCTCACAGGAAATATGACCTTAGAAGCAGAAAAAATCAAGACAACTCCAAGAAAGGTAGCTCAGACACTGCTAAAACCCCTGATACCATCCTTAAGAAAGCAATGAACAACAACAAAATCATGGTCGGGAAAAATGACCAAAACAAATATAGAGTTACCCAAACTAATCCTGACTCAGATACTCCTAGTACTTCCACAAATATTGTTGAGGTGGCTGTGGAAAAAAAAATCCCGAAACAGAGCCAGCAAACTCAGAACATAGAGAAGGCCATGGCTGAAAAAGCTGAAACAAACATGTCTAAACTACAGCTACTTTTTAGTTTTGAGGGCGAAATAACCAAAATAAAGATCACCATGCCTCTTATCGAGCTCATCGCCCAAGGCTCTTATAAATCCCAAGTGTTAAAGGTCCTGAATCTAGGGAATGATGCGAACACCCTTAATCTAGCTGATGACACTCCTGAAGTGTTGTTTGGTCCAAAAATAGAAGGGAAATTCCAAGAGGGAACCACTCTCCCCTTTTACATCAGTCTGAATATCCATGACCAAATCCTTCACAATTCCATGCTAAACTTCGGCGCCTCGCATAATCTTATGCCGAAGGTTGTAATGGAAAGATTAGGCTTATAAATCATAAGACCATACAAAGACTTATATTCATTTGATTCTAGTAGATTCAAATGTCTAGGCTTTATCAAAGATATTTGTTTTAGTTTGGCCCAAATACCTACAAAACATCTGATCATGGACATAGTGGTGGCAGACATTCCTCCCAAGTACGGAATGCTTCTATCGAGATCTTGGGGAGCCAAGCTCCAAGGTAATATTTAACTTGATATGTCCTATGCCACTATTCCTGTGTTTGACAAAACAAGAATAATCTATTGAGAGTCACACATGAAATACATGATCAGTAGCCAAGAGAGGCCAGATAACATCCCAATGTATTCCTTGCATTCCGAACTGAACTCTTTTATTCTGTACACTGATGAGGACATTGAAGAACAGTCAGAAGAAATTGAAGCAAACTTAGACCCACCACATCAGCTGCCCCTATTTCTCTATGAGGAAATAGACACTCAAAACTACCATGATCATGAACAACTATGTCTTGAGGAAAGTAAGTATGTTCCTTCTGAAATAGGAATAGAGCAAGAAGCACAAACCATTATGTACTATCAAGTGAATTGCTCAAAGCTTAGTCAAACATCAGCAGTAACATCAGGAAACTTTTTCAGAATAAAGGCATTAGAAGACTTACATATCACAAACCTTTTTGGAACTCAGGAGCAGGGAAGCTTAATGTTTTTACCGTACCTCAAGGATTTACCATCACATAAATTTTCCACTACAAGTGAAACCTTGAATGTAGCCATAACAGCTCAAAATCCAGAAAAAACACCTGATAAACTTCTTATGAGCGAACATGATAACTGCAGTCCAAGTATACCTGAGTTACTCGAACTGGCTAATATCTTGTCATTCCATCAAAGACTTAGAACTGCTAGAATTGGAAATCTCATGCAGAATACTACATCATGTAGAGAAAAAAATGAGAAACACTATGCCACTACCATCACTCCAAGAAACAACTTCGACAAAAGAAAATACAAAAATCTAAACCAATCAGTAATAATCAAAGATAAAATAGTTGGTCATAGGGTTTTTTTTTTATTTTAGAAACACTAATGCACATCCCTATAACAGAAAATTTTATCCTTCCTACCCAAGACCATGATATGCCGATGATAAGTGTTTTTAATCGTGTGCCTTTGCAAGGTGATGTTTCAGGTTATAGCCAAATGATTCCCTTGAAAAGTAGACAACTCAAATATTTTTTTCAGTATGCTGGAAGTAGTTCCAGTTTCAGATTCAGAATTGCAAAACCACTGGATATCAAAAATATGCTCCTGAAAGCCATGTTTCCAGTCCTGAACTTCTACATTTTAACATACCTTGATGATGTCATTATTTATTTCAAAAATGACAAAGAATATATGCATTACTTAAAGAAGATGTACAGTAAAGGAAGGAGTGGAAATCAGAGGTACAAAGAGGTACAACGGGAAGATACAGGTTTTTTCAGAGATTCATGCATGAATCCTTATGTCATGTTTACAAGATAAAACTTTCCCAATTTTTCTTTTCAAGAACTAGATGGGCCAAGAATGGTAGGAGATCCTTACGAGGATAAGATGCTTAAGTTTCACCATTTCCAAGATTTCTGAGTTTAAAGCATTTTCAATCATTGTATATACCACTGTTTGAAAAATAGATAAAACAGAAAAGTCAAAAACAATAGAAGAATAGAAAAGAGGGCAGTTGAAAAATAGGAAAAGGCCCCATGTTCCAAAAAATAGTCATTCAGAAAGCATGCAAGTCTAAATGCTGCTACTAGTACTCAAATGTCTTGTTCAGTTATCTAGCCTAATCATAGCTAAACATGTTTTAAATTTATTTGTTGATAAGTTAGTGAGTGAAAAAGATGGTCAACATTGTGTAAGCTTGACTTATCAAAGAGGGTGGATGAGGAAAAGATACTAGTTCCGCACACTCAAAACAGAACCAAAGAGGGAAGCGGGGATGAAAAACAAATTGTGCATCTTAGCCCCGTTTTTCCTAGTTTCCATTTTATGCAAAATAATATTTTTGTACAGCTTGTCTTTCATGCCGCAAGTACATGAAAAATCAGACTGTCTAACCCTGATTTGATCATTTTTCAATTTCGTGTTTTAGATTAGAGAATAAAATCCTGCAAACAGCTTAACCTTGACAGTTGATCTAGCATAGGTAGAGTAATGAAGGAGTTCATTAGTTTAATTTGAACTCCCGGCATATATAAGTTTAGAATTAGATAGGTTCATTTTTCAAAAAGAAAAAATATATATTTTCAAAAGGGTTGCTAGTCCAAATGCACCCAAAGGAAGAAAAAATGTTAAGAAAGATAGCGGGGTAGGTAGAAATATCATTGATGCTAATCATGCTGTCATTTTTCAGAAGAAACATCAAGGAGGAGTGAAATTCGTGCCAATGGATAAGGCACTGGTCTTCATGAGCCAAAAATCTGAGATTCTGGACACCTCCTGAAAAGGAGCTTCCCTCCCCAAATGGAGCCACTCTTAGTCATCTGTATTTTTCACTTGTTGGTGATGACTAGTTGTAACAACCAAGTTTTCTAGCAGCTGATCTAAAAAATTATCCAATTTGCCAGCTAGAAAACACCCATAAACTTTGTTTGCCCTCTTACCTTTCACTCAACCCATGATGAGATGAAACCTCATTATCAAGCCCCATCTAGCCTCAGCCATACTAGTTTGCCCATCAGCTCCAAAGAAACAATCCAAATCTGTCCGAAAAAAGTTTCCCCTAAGTTAGGAAGTGGTGCTTTAGGCATTTCTCCGTTGGAAAATTATCCTAAAGTCAAAGAAACTCTATCTATTACAGACCAGTCATAACAGACCTCCCATTCTGCAAGTAAAGTTGGTTACAACCCTAGGTCACGCCACTAATAAACCCTCAAGTATCAGGTATACATATACCATAGGTCAAACTGATTTTAGGTGGTTTTGCAGTGTTTTCATGGATATTTCAAGAACAGAAGCATACCAGCATTCCCAGAAGACAATGTTTGTTTCCACGTGAGAATACAACTGCTTCTCATGTGACTTTGAGCTTGGAATGTAGTTACAGGGTAGAAAGTTGTTTCATTAAGCTCCTACGATCACAGTCAAAGGTTAGTAAAATATGAATGACAAGAAGCGCTTTGCAAATACTAACCAAAATGCTTATGATGCCCAAATAATCATAGAGACATTTGAAAAGCAGATTTACATGTCTCAGAGAAATATTCATCTTAACTATTATCAATTTGTCATTCTTCATTGGCTCAAGCATGAAAAGATAGTGAAAGGAAAAATAACGCTGTTAACAGCTGATGAGATGGCATGACTAAAAAACTTCCTTCATATATAAGCAGAGGGTTAAGAGCGCCTCCTTCATTTATAAGCAGAGGGAAAATGGACAAAGTTTGATTTTAAGAGTTGCACTGACTGTAAGGCAAATTTTTTGATGAACAGTGAGACAACAACTGAGGTTCTTTGCATGAAAATGATGATTAAAGGCAAAGGAAAAGAAGTGGGCTTTAAAAGTGATTTCCATAAGCTCCATTGTTATTGAGTTACAAGGAGAAGAAAATGGGTTGATCATCAATTAGGAAAGATTGTTAAACAGATGGCCAGAAAAGTCAAATAGTCTTGGGCTCAAACTTACTTCTGCCATCATGTATAAGAGAAACCACTATCAATATGTTCATCAGACAACCTTCATGTGGCCGAGATAGAGGTTGAAAAGGAACCAAGCATTTGTAAAGGTAGGCCTCCTTCATCTATAAGCAGAGGGCCAGAGCAGTGATTGATTCTAGGGTTTTCACTGACTGAGAGACAAACTGTAAAAATAGTAGGAGATAGTTGAAAGCTTTTGAACAGAGCAAGCATGTCAAAAAGAAGGGAATGCCCTCAAAAAGGGTGAAATGAATCAAAACTCATGTGTTTGCCGACATCCTTCACAGAAAAGAAAAGGGACAGGCTTCCCTTATTCACTTTTCAACTCTAGTACATCATCCCCTGTTTTATTTTTACATACAGTCAGAAAGAAACTCCAACATCACCTGCCATCTCATTTAGTTTTCACAATGAGCATGACCATATCCAAAGCATCAGGAGTGGACATGGTCAATGTAGGTTTCAAAAGGGTGAAGCTATCTCCCTCATAGTGTCAAAGAAAACCTCACATAACACAAAGTCTCTCTACATGAATCCTTTTTCAATAAGAAAAAACAAATAGGTGATGATGATATTCAGAGGTGTTTCTCTTTCTATTCATAAAGACTTTTTCCAACTGATCAAAAAGTGACAGCAGATGAGAAATACAAATAGAAGAGGTGGAAAGGGATATTGAAATTTGCAGTTAAGCTTCTTCCCCAGAAAAAAGGCATTTTCTCTCAAAAGGCACCTCTACAGTCCTTCATGTGGCTCAGAGCAGAATCCTCCTTCCACAGTGCAAACATCAAAAGGAAAGACATTTTTCATTCCTTAAAAGAGAAACAACGAAAGTTTTAAGTTCTTGAGGAAGTTTTTTTACTTCAAAAAAGGGGTCAGGCTTTGAAAGGAAGTGGTCATTACCACTATGACATTCACCTAAACAAAAATAGCCTTAGGTTATGTTTTAGGGGCCATAAGCTTCATTTATGTTTTAAACCCAGAGGCATTTCCAAACTTTTCAAAAAAAAAAAAACCTCACCAAACAAGTGTGAAAGGGAGCTTGGCTTTTTCACTTTCAAAAGGGTTTAAGGACCGTTGCAAATCTATTTTTGCATTACCAAAACACGAGGCAAAACTCCCCTTTGGATGTCCACAAGACCAAAGAAGGAATTTTCGAGCAAATTCATTGATTTTTCAAGCTTGAAGACTGGGCAGCGTGCCTGTAGGGTTGCGCAGAACGTTCAGGTGGATTTTTAACACAGATTTGCATTGCTGTGCGGCGCACCTGTATCAACGCGTGGCACGCCTATAGGCGCCAGTCACGACGGCCCGTCAGTGACCCGACAACCTCTTTTTGCACGGTGCTTTCCCTCGTAAACGTGTCGCACACACTTTAAATGCTCAAAGCACCTCAAAAAAGTCTGGAAGCTGCTCCAACCCTCAAGCAAAGCCTACCATCAAAGTTTCGAGGTATTTCATCAGCCTCCTTAGTATTGTCAAATTTCTAAAAGGGTGACAATTGGTGGAAATACCCTAACTGTGATAGGGCGAAATAAACTCTGTTAGCCTTATGCAGTGAAGAAAACAATGGAAAGGAGAGTTGTTGTTATGTTTGAAGCTTAAAATTACTGTGGTTTGTTTGGCCAACAGTGTCATAGTAAAAGTAGTGGATTTTGATTGATGACAAAGGACCCAATAAACTGCCCTCAAAACAATGTTTAAAGGTGGAGGTACTGTTTAAAGGGAGGAAAGATAGGTTTTGAAAAATGAAATAGTGGGCCTATTTTCAAAAAACAGTGATCATGGTATAAGTTTTTTTATCATTTCAAAGGTCTCTTCTGTGTGGTAAAAAAGGCAAAAAACCAGTGTTTTCTCCTTTGTTCTATAAAGCAGACTTTAAATGAGCAAAGCAGTTTAATTAGTTTGAAGGTGTTGTTATCTAACTGTGGGTCAAGAATAGTGAGTACAAGAGCAGTATTTTGATTAGGAGGGGTGTTTGCCTACTATAGGGTTGTTTGTGCTCACACCAAAACACAAAGAGCTTGGTAACCTTACCCAAACACAGTGACCCTTTGACTGTGTGTATATTTTGTTGACTGTGTACTTTTTTTTTAAAATTATTTTTTGATTGGCATACAAAGGGGAAAGGTAGTATTTTGGGAGGAGCAGGGACCTAATATCAAAGAAAACATTTTACACAGCTTTGAGGCAAATTTACCTTGATCAAACAGTGATTTACAAAGAAGACAGAGTTTTGTTTGAGAAAACATTCTTGAAATCCTTTTTGAGGCAGTTTGGTTTTGCAGAGAGCATCCATAACAAGATGCCTCCCTGGAAAGATAGTAGGAGTGGATTGCATAAGAGATATGAACCTATTTCCACTGAAGAAGTGAATGTACACCCGTCAGTCTTGCATAATTTCCATGAGGTCGGGTGTTTAGATTTTTGTCAAAGGGTGCAAGAGGTGAAGAGTTTCTCTCCTTTGACACATCTTTGCGCTTTGAGGTTTCGAGACAAGCATTTCCAGTTGGCAGGCCTTGAATTCAAGTTCTCCCCAAGATCCATCTCCAAGGCCACTAAAATTCCCTATATTGGTGAGAAATGGTTTAAACAAAGCCATTTGGACTCAGATTATTACAAGCCCTTTCTAAAGCCTGAGCATAGAGAATCATGTCCCTCTATTTTCCCTTTCTCATATCTTTTAGCCAGCTACGCCCCTCTCATGAATATTATCATGAAGTACTTCACTTGTGAGGGAAGATTCTCCCGAATCTATGCCTATCACATTCGGCTACTCATGCATTTCACAAGGACCAAGCTGCTAAATATTCCTTTCTTCTTGCACAAAAGCATTGAGAAAATGGCTTCCACTGTTCAGAAGAAGCCTCATTCATAGCAAATAGCCTATCTCTTCCATCACTCTCTCATCAAAATCATCATTCTTCATCAGCTTGAAAAGAGAGAGGTCTCTTGGGATGTTTTCATCACTCATCCGGATTTCTCCACTGTCCCTCCAGTCCATACATCCCCTACACCTCCTACTCATCATCCCTCGACTTCTTCTAGCAGACCTATTCCTAAAAAGCTCAAGTTTAATACAGAACAAACAAAGGAACATGAAGAAGGAGAAGAAAGTGACCAGCAAGAGGAAGAAGGACATGAGCAGAAAGAAGAAAGTGCTGAACAACAGCATGACAGTTATGATGAACAACAGCAAGGGGATGAGGAAAAGCAACATAGTAAGGGTGAGACAGAGAAGCAGCATGAAGATGATGAACAAGGACAGGAAAGTGATGAACAGGGGCAGTCAAAAAATGACACACAGTAGCTAAATCATGATGAACAGGGGTAGCCAAAAGAGACTGAACAGGGGCAGCATGATAGTACTGAATAGGAGCAGCATGAAAGTGATGAGAAAGGGAAGCCAAAATATGATACATAGCAGCCTCCTCAAGAATAACAGCCTCCTCAAGAAGAACAACAAACTCAAAAAGAAGAGAAGCAAGGTGATGAAGGTAAAGGGGCCATGCCCTCTTCTCCTAAAAAGGACAAGCCCCTGACAACAAAGAAAAGAGTGCCTAGAGTTTTCAATCCAAATGTGACAAGGGCCCTTCGAAGTAAGGGGAAATTGCCAAAGAAACCCATGATTTATTTTCCTAGGAGGAAGAACACTACAATAGCCACCCAAATCAAAGGGAAGGGTAAGGAAGAAGGCAGTCATGAACAAGAGAGTGCATTCGACATCATCCAAATCCAAAGCGATGATAGTGATAATGAGGCCCGGATTCTATAAAGCCTCTTGATCCATAGAGAAAGCCAAATTGATGCATTGAAGGATGATCTTCATAGAGCTAGGAATTTCAATCAATTTCTGCAAATCCAAAATAGGAAAATGAGTGTCCATATGGTTGTTTATGAGACACGAGTGACCAAGTACAAGAAGGAGGCCTCCAAAGCTCAAGCGAAGTTGGAAGAACTCATGGGCAAGTTTGAAGAAAGTGAAGGCTAAGATCAGCCTAGGCGAAAGATGCCAAGAACCATGGGGCTTAAAAAGGCCCTTGAGAAGAAAAAAGAAGAGGGAAAAGCCCTTCTCCAATCTACCCCTCTCACTGCATTGTTCGAACAAGAGATAGAGAATAATAAGGAGCATGGCATGAGGGAGTCAATAACCACTTGGAGAAGAAATTAGAGAAGGCAAACAGGGATTTATACCTTCAAAGGAGAATGATGGGGCATTATAAAAAGTTAAATCAGTTTGTCCGGCGCAAGTTGAAGGCTGCTCAGGAAAAGCTCAAGGAGGCTAAAGGGAAGCGCCCAACATAGAAAGTGAGGAAAGACACATCAGGACTTCAGATTTTGGCCTCTGCTTCACAAAATGTTGCTGAGAACCCTTGAGGGTAATTCTCACCAATTTTGGGCAAATTTCGACATATTTTGGTGAAAAATGCTCGCTTTTTCTACACTCTGCCTGGTCTATCAACAAACCTTATTTTTTGGTTTTTTACACACAGGACTTTTTTTGGAGGATTTCTAGGCATCATATTTGGAAAATTGTAGTTTCTCCAGAAATTAGGCACTCATATCTTTCCAATGAGATATCATGAGCCTCGTTTTGACATCGGGAAGGCTGACAAAAGTTGCCGGCAAGTCAGGGGACCTTTTGCTGATGTATTTTTTGAATATTTTTGCAAAAATTGAACCTTTAAAAACTGCTTTTTCCTCATGTGCGTTTAGCTATTTTTGCACATGAGAAGTTATGAAAAGTTAATTTATTTCCCTCTTTTAGCATTTTTTAGATATTTTATGAGATATTTTGTGCCTTGGGCTTTGCAAAGCCTCAAGGACAACATTAGATATTTTGGATAGACCAATGAGATTGCAAAATGAACTAAGAGGTTTCCCTCACTTGGGCCTATATATTCCAAAGGCTTTCACTGTAAACAATGCTGAACTTGATGATAGAAACAATATATGGTCATATAATCTTTGGAAGAAATACTTGTCTCATGCTTTTGGATAGTCTCTTGGATGTTCTTGGATGATGAAAGAGGATTGTTGTTGGATTCCATGACTTGGTAGAATGGTATAGTGTCTCTCTCTTTGTTTTGTTTCCTTGTTTTCATTCATGAATACATGTTTCTTGCTTGCTATAGAACAGTAGAGAACAAATTTGAGACATGCCCTTGCAGGCACCTCAAATTTTTCGTTTCTTCATAGTCTCCATGTTTTCTTCATTCTTAGTCACATTAAAGAATTATTGATTTCTCTTTAATAACTTAATGATATTGTTGCTTGTTTCATTCATGGTTTTATGCATGCTAAGTATGATTCACGGTATGTCCTGCTTACTCATGGCTAGTCATAGCTCCATCCATGAAATTTCTCTTTGACTGATTAGATTTTCATTTGTTGAACCAATGAGGTCTTGTTCTGATCTTGCCCTTTGCCTAAAACTATGCAATATTGTTTTCAAAGTGCCCAATAACTTGAAGTGCTATGTTTAGACATTCCAGCATAGTGATTTGAGTTGTTTTTCTGTCTTAAGTGTATTTCCCCAAAGTCTGATAGCAATTTCCCAAAGTTAGAGAGTTATATACCTCTATGCATGGCTTGACTGTTTATTTCTATGTATTGACTAGCTTATAGCTACATTTCTCATGATTAATGGTTTTCCCTACCATGTTTATGTTAGCTATTAAACTAGTTATGTTTGAAATCCTTTGTTGTTCCGAAACTTGATGTCCATTTTATTCCATTTTTCCCAAAGATCCTTTCTACCTCGAATCAAATCGACCCTTCAATAGCCTTGTATCACCATCTGATAGCTTTCTTGACCTTTTTGACCCCATAGCCCAGTTGATCTGACATCTTTTTACCTATCTTATATCTTTGATCAGTTTCATCCCTCACAACCAAAAACCAAAACCAAAAAAACCTACTTCATAACTAGCCGAAAATCAGAACACAATAAGCAAACACATAGATATCCCTTACACAAATAGAGAGAGCCCTCTCTGAGTCCAGGAAGGCTAGGTCCTTGGGCTCCAAAGATTGGTTTGATGTTAACACTTTGTCATTTGGCTTGCCAATAAGCCAAACCACGGGACCCTAAGAGATGTTACCCTTGGATATTGTTCATGTGGGATCTCCTTTATCGACCATTTGGTTCTATGGTGGCACTACTTGGGAATCCTCGACTTTGGGTGTGTGACTACACTCCTTTATCTATATATATTATTTCATTTCCACTCACTATACCCCCCATTCATCATTTCTCCCACTTGGGTCCACATTTCCTCTGCGGGTCCACATGGGGCCAACCTCCCTATCCCCTTACCCCTACCTCGGGTCATGCACGAAATGATGCCTTGGAGGTTGAGGCGGAGTAAAAAAAAAGGTAAAATCATAAATGGAAACATTCAACAAGAAATTGTACCACAAAATGAAAAATATGGTTAGGAAAAAAAATAATTAGCATGTGGGAAAAAGCCAATACATGAGCTCTACCCCATCCCCATGGTGAACACCCTAGTTCCATATGTAATATTCCAAAATTTTCATAGAATAATTTGGAATATTAATTTTTGCTGATTTCACCTAGGAGGAGAATAAATGGGTAAGGAGACCCATGCATAATGAAAATCTCAATAAAATCCCTCATAGTATGAAAGGGGATCATCATTGGAGCTGGTTTTCACACCCTCATGTGTGAACAGGGGTTATTTGCAAGTGGACATAGGTTAAGTTTGACCAAATGCATGAGTCTTTGGGCCAAGAGGTGGAGCACACTTAGAGAAACATCACAATATGAATGGGAAGAGGGTTATTTGGTGGAGGAAACACTAAGAAGAGTGGGACCCATGGAGAGGGGCTTTCACTTGTTTAAAAGGAGGGCAAGGCAACCATTTCTTCTCATGCTTGAATTATTCATCTCATTTTCTATTCGGGACAGATTGTGCATTTCTTTCTCATGTTTAGCAAGAGTTGCCGAGAGGAATTCATGTTTAGGATTCCTTCTCCTTCTTGAGAGGCCAAGCATCCTCCATCAAGACAACGTTATTTACTGCGGCGAGTAATGTTGTGTTGCTTTGGGTGTTGCGGTGAGGGTTCACTACACCACCTTCATCAACTATTTTCGGAGGAGGAGTCCCTCTTCCCTTTGAGATACTCAGATTGGAGGCATTCTAGAGCATATTGTAGATTTTGGCATCAAGGCCAACTCTTTCCCCTATCCATACAATGTAGTTCCATCTAGTGATTGCGTTATTTTTAGAGGAGCATTTGCGGTGGGGTTCTTGCATATTGTTGGAGGGGGAGATATTTGGTGAGGGGATCAGCCTTTCATCCTAAAGATCCTTTGGAGGAGGCATATTCGGTTTGGGTATCATCTACAACCATCTCCATCCGAGTTCTATTTTTGAGTTGCTCGTTTGCTACCCGATGACTCCGACATTTTGCGATTTTTTGTATTTTATTGCCAATCCTTCCCGGGATTGACATGAGGTAGTCTTTGGGAGCTAAGATCATCTCTCCCAATGTTGTATTGGGCCATGTATTGATATATCTATGTACTTGACATTTGTAGCATGCATTTTCTCTATAAAGCTCATGTTGTCATAGCTTGGTATACATTGTATAACGGTGGTTTTGTCATGATTTATGTACTAGCCTCTTGAGGGTTGAGCATTGCTTATCTTGAGTATCATTTCCCTCAAGATATTGTATGTATTTGTTGGTGCTATTATTTAATGAGAAGGCTATGGATTTCTCTCACATTTCTATGAGTTGAGTGTTGCAGTTGCTCCATTTGTTGTGTTTGCATATTGTTGGGTCTCCAACTTTAGAATATCTTGAGATATTCTCATTGTTGTAGCATTTTCCTAATTTGGGATATTACACCATAGGCCCTAGATGAGCCTCTGTTATCATTCGGGAACCCATGATTGTCCCAATCCCTAGGAGGGAAATGAACCTCCCTACATAAAAGGGGTGTACTCACTACTATATCTTACACATCATGCTCTTGTCCTTTAAGCCCCAAGCAGTTAATTAAATAAAATTCATAAAATGAAAAAAGGCATATAAAGAAGGTTGGAAAAATAAAGGTCGAGGCACCTCGTGTTCCACGATTTCTCCCTCCTACACATTATATACCAAAGTGTGGGATTCCCCTTCTCTAGATACCCTTGAACCCCAATATGTGTCCCAGGGGCTGCCCCTCTCATTCCCTATTCCATTTCACCTCTTTATCACTTTCCACCCGCCCATATGAGGGATGTACCTTGGAAAAACTATCCCCTCTAAGGGTAGAAACCATCTAATAAGGCACCTGGTGATGGGATCCATCATTAGAAATATTTGGAGGGGTCAATGGTCAACTTTTTTACTTCTTAAATACATTTTTCTTGCATTTTTTATTGTTATTTGGTTTTATGATGCTAGTATAGGTGGTGATTAAGGCTAACGTACTATGATTGCCTAATATGAGGTTGAGTGCAGATAATCATGAGTAATTGGCATTATTTACGAAGATTTTATCATAAATAATTGAAAGAGACTACAAGGATAAATTATATGAGGGTTTTCCACCCTCCTTAAGTCTCAAAAGGCAGCCAAAGGATCCTCATGAGATCCCCTCCGGCAATTTTAATTCCAAAGGCATCCAAGTGCACTCGATCAATGGTTTACTTTCGGAGTCAAAGTGGGACCGAATCACTATTTTCTAAGGAGTTGTTGGTAGATGCCTGTAGAATAAATAAAGAAAAGCTAGAGCTAGGAAGGATTGGGAACTTTTTCTGCAAGCTATTGATATTTTGATTATTGTACTCGGTGATTAAACCTTGAGACATGTATGAGACTATTCTTTCATGAAATGAGAAGATTGATTTCATTTCTACTGATTTAAGTTTCGGAGAGCTAGGCGTGTGGGTTAGGGCTCAATCCATGTGCCTTGATCTCTCTATTGTGCTTGTCCTCTGCTTGCTATCATTCGATTAGTTCTTCTTCGATAGTTTCATCATTGTTTAGTTTTTTTCTTTCATTTCTTCTATTGGAGTTCCTAATTTTCTTATGAGAATAATAGATTAGAGGAAAAAACTCCCAAATTTTTGTGGTCAAGCCTCCCCCTCTCATCTCTGTTAATAGAGTTCAAGCGAGTTAGACCTTCCCCGAAAAGGCCAAAAAATTTCATTTTGTTTGAGATTAGGGAAGAAATTGCATTAACAAGTCCGTGTCTCTCTTTTACTTTATTTTTCATGCATTTGTTTGTTTCTTTGTGCATAAGTTAGCATATTTGATTGCAGGAATTAATGTTAAAGCTCCCGAGTAGTTCACGTGGTGCCTTCGCGCTTCATTTTACATATCTATCTTCACAACTCTGAGCAATGTTGTTATGCCCTCCATTCCCTCCTTTCTCCACTTATTCTAATTTCCACACCCACCTTTTTATTCATAAAAACACTTAAAATATTCAACCCACCTTATTCCTTTGGTTTCATTAGTCACGGTTACCTTACCCTTTTTTAACGCAAAAATGCTTGAAAAATATTAGAATTTGACCTCCGCCCTTGCTCCTCGAAACTCCCACTACGGTACTTCGATTTATTGAAAATCGTAAATCCTCCTAGCCTTCGTTAATACTTCCCCACTTCCAAGCTTTGATTACGATAGTTCATAGAACCTTCCGCCTTACCTTTTGCCGATTATTACAAAAATATTCGAAAACCTTTGGAAACAGAACCTTTTCCCTTTTTTCCTTTAAAATACTTACAGTAAATCGCAAGTCACTTGTTCCAAATTGGTCTTCGTTAACACTTACCACTCCCAGCGCCGATTGCGACATTGCTCGTATCACTCCTCCGTGTCATCCCTATCGCAAATCACATTTCACAGTTTCCATCCCTATCGCATATCGCATTTCGCTCCCCGCTCCTGAACAACACTTCTGCTACCCCTTCGACTTTGCGGTATTGCGATTGCGATATCGCATATCATAAATCACACTTCGGCCTCCCCATCGCATATCGTATTTCGATCCTACTCCCCGAACAACACTTCCGATACCCCTCCGGCTTTGTGATATTCTGATTATGATATCGACATATCGTAAATCACACTTTTTGGCCTCCCCATCACATATCACATTTCGATCCTCGCTTCCGAGCAACACTTCCACTACCCCTCCGGCTTTGTTGTATTGTGATTGCGATATCGCATATCGCAAATCGCACTTCCGAGCTCCCATCGCAATTCCGTCATCGAATTTTTTCAAATCCTTCCACTCCAAAGCATTTTTTGTGATATTAAAATTTTTAGTAAAGTTTTTCAACTCCTTTTTTCACTCCCCTAAGCCTTGTTTCATGTGGTTAAGCCCTCCATTCGCACCTTTACCCCTTTCTTCTCCAAAACTGCAAGCAACACCTTTTCAAATTAGAATTAGGTCATGAATAGTCTGCATAGATAAGAGCATGATAGATAAAGAAGGCGTGTTTAGCTCAATTGGCCAAGGTAAATGAGATTTAAATTAGTTTCCCTTCTACCATTTCTTTTCAGCAAATTAAATTAGTTTCCTTTCCATCATTTCCTTTTCGAAAATTAAAATTAGTTTCATTTACGCAAATTAAATTAGTTTCCTTTATGTCATTTCATTTTTTGCAATTTAAGTTAGTTTCCTTTTCTGTCATTTCCTTCGAGCAATTTACTTTATAGTTCTTATCATAATTTAAGAGATAGCACCCTTTCATAAAGCGAAGAGGATGACATGAGAAGAATGCATCTGCTATGTATATAGCACTATAACCTACAAGTTTGTATGAACCCCCGATTGATAAAGTAAAGTAGGGAAGCCCACGGGAGTTGTAGCACTCTTGGTGTAATACCGGGGCTCATGACCCGAGCTAACCACCTTTGGAGCTTGGAGACATTGGCACATGTCAAAGCCCACTATGGAAGGGCATGACGTTATGAAGTGCCCACTTTTTTTGTCCATGATTTTTAATCTCTTTTACATGATTACTCTAATGACTTGTTGTGATAGAAGGCTAGGGGGACACATTGGATCTTATACGAGATTGCAAGTGGTGTCCATTTTGGTTTGGTTCCCCTTATGGGGGTCCTAACTTCACGAGAGGGATACATTGGCACATGTAGGGTGTGTGTAGAGATCTTGGGGCCTCCATAGCAGTAGAAAACACTCTAGGGATCCCCACCGATGTCTAGAGATTACTAGAGATACACTTTTGGGATGAGCATGATGCACTTGGTACACTATGCCCAACAAAGCCCCACAAGAGCACCACACATTTGGAAGGTGTCTCGAGACTTTTACGATGACATGGAAGCATTCATTCCATCATTTGAGCCCTTTCGTGAGGATCTACGTGGATCTTCAACTCATATGGAGACCCATCGGGTCATTGTTGTGCCCCCACACCCATTGGAGCACCACGGGTCTACTACTTGGAGTGCAAGGGGCCACCCCCTTTTCCATCACATTTTGAGGATTTTATTCATCATTATGGCACTTCGGACATTATTAGGCCTTTTTAGGGCCCCACGACATGCACATATTATTATTTGACCTCCTAAGAGGTTTGTTATTTCATTTATGAGCTATTTTTGTGGGCTTGTCACCAAACGTTAAGTTATTTGCACATTATTTTATGTTTAGAGGCTAATGTAGGCTCATTAGCTAAATTGAACTCCTAAAAGGTGTATAAATAGGAGTTATTTGGATTCATTTGTATTATCACTTGGATTGGGATCTCTCTCTCTTAAGATAATTTCACATTTTTTCCCTTGGTGGAGATTTTTGGATGATGGATGAATTTTGATGTATGGATTTGGGTTCTCTCTTTCTTGGAGATTATTATATTGCGAATATGATGCTAATTGGATATATTCTATAACATGTAAGTGAAAATTTGATGTCATTTTTCTTGTTGTTGTATACATTTTAACTTCTTTATGATTAGGGCTAATTGTTGAATATGTTAAATGTGGAATTATGTGACTATTTTTAGTGTATATGTGTATAGGCCATGTTATATGAATGAAATTTCCAAGAGATCGTTTTATCTTGATAATCCTTCACCATTTTTCAAGAAGTATAAATGTTTTTAAAGTCACTTTTCTTCTCTCGCCTCTAACATTGGAGGAAGTTGACTTTGAAGCCTCCTTGAACGATAGAAATACATTCCATCTTCTTAATTATCCTTGAATCCATATCACCAAGTGAAATTAGGCACGATCCTTCACAGGGGTGATCATTTTAACCATTATTTTTACCTTTTATCCATTTTTTCCTAGGTCCAGCCCCATTAGGTCACCTAGGGCATCCTTTTCCTGGAAACATGGCCATAGGAAAACTTCAATTTCCTAGGGTCAACCGTGTTGGTGGGTCCCCTACGTCTCCTCAAAATTTGAAGACATTTCGATAGTGGAATCTCGAGATATCCCAAGCCATAGCTCTAGGATCAATTTTTCCCTCCCAAGACTAGCACCTAGCAAGATCAATTTGACCTTTTTGAAGAAAAAATTCTTGTTTGATCCTTTCCTCTCACCTTGTTGAGGATATAAGCATCATTGGTTGATAAATTCCATCCCCGAACTCGGGCTAGGTCAACTTGGCCCCGTGTGGGTCCCATTTGTTGTCAAAGTTGATTTATCAAGGGATTACTTGGGAATCCAAGTTCCTAAAAGATTTTAGGGATTGAGAAGATCCTTTATAAATCTGATAGTTCTACCTCTATACTCCACTCCTCATCCCCTCTCCCTAGAATATCAAAGCTCCTTTCTTAGAAGGCAAGCATGTCACATTCTTCAATCTATCCTAGGGAAAAGGTTTCTAGGGTCACCTCACGCTTATTCATTGATATATACTTTACAAGTGACTTTCTAAACTATCGGGTCTCCTCCCATCGGTTAAAGTTTGTAAAGAGCATGGAGTCTTAGCTATGGTGACGATGAGGCTAAGTCTCCATTTTTTCCCTTGAACTAGAATTTTCCCTCATAGGAACCCATATTAGGTCCCTTCGCTGGTTTGAGTGGTAGAATTTCTAGTTTCTTTGTCGAGGACAAGAGACATGTGATTTTTTTCCACTTACGACCTATTGACATATCATTATTGGTGACTCCATTGGAAGAGTAGAGCCCTATTTCTTCATTGAACTTTAAGGTCAATGCTTGTTAGGTGAAGCAAGAATTTTTTCTAGGCATCTTCAAATTCACCCTAGCGACTCCTATGGATTTTTCATGTATATATTAGACATGTTCTCCTTATTTGATAAATTTCCCACTTTGGACATTGCACCCAATCATGTCGGAAGAAGGATGGTACGTGGGGTACTCTCATTTGATGGTGACCCTAGTTTCGCAATTGACCATGTGGAAAGATTTAATGCACATACTTCAAAAAGAGAAAGTTTTCCACGAGGGATGTACTTATGATGTGATTCTTTAGTCCCCTCTATGGTCATAAATCATAGTTCGTTTGAATCACGAACCTAGGAGCATCTCATCTATTGAGGAGTTTGTTGATGGTTTTCTTAGACATTTTCAAGTATGTCCCACATTGAGAATTCAAGAGGAAGCCTTCATCAAGCATCATCAAGACCTTGAGAACCTAAGTGATAAATGGGGATATGAGCCCTCCTTGGGTCCACATGAGGAAAATAATGATTTTGAGGACACATGTGTTGGGAAGGATGAGGCCATGGAAAGTGAATTTGAGACTAACCTTACCTTTCTCAAGATATTACTCTTGATGAATCTTCTTTTGAGAACCTTGAGGAATTTGATCCCATTATCCCCTTGGAAGATGACATTGAAGATTAATTCCACATTGAAAAGGGTAAATGGGAAATTTTTGGTCTTCAATTTGATTATGCCTCCGAGACAAAGAAGATGAGGTTGAAAGTGGTATCCCCTTTCTCTCAGTGCACTATTTATGATGACATATCTATTGACACCTCTTGAGAAGAAGGACCATTATTTTCCCTTACATGAAAAGCATGATTTTGAGGAGGAGAAAAATCACTAAATATAATACTCCACCTTCCCCTTTCCCTCATCCTATTGTTCATAACCTCAAGTATTCCACAAGTGTTTCCCTCCCCTTTTCAAATGATCTCGAGTGACCATGAGTCCTTTCCTCCTCGTGAGTATGGTGTCAGGGAATAAACCCTCATTGAATATACTCTGTCTTCTCGGGCACCCCCTCGGGATCACTGACCAATTTATAGTCTTCCCTATTATGTGTGATCATCATGGGAAACCCGATTATGTTTCTCCATCTCACCACTCTCATTTTCCTACTAATCATAACCCTTTTCGAGCAATAAAATATGACACATAAATGATAATATAAATAATATTCCCGAGGTTGCCATACATAAAAAGTTTATGAGCCTAATCATTGACATCTCTATATTTTGGTTAGAAGAGAGGATCTCATGGACTATTTTACATCCTTTTCATACCTCTTCTCACGTGATAATCCATGTGTGCGCATCATATTTTTCCACTCTCTCACCCACTTCATCCTCCATATAATTGTATATCGCATTCGGCACTGGGGATTCATTACATGAGTAATCATTCTAGCCAAATGATTTATATTGATATGATGATATGATGGTTGCACCGGCTTTATGATTACACTTAGATATTAACATTGTACTATATGCGTGTTAGAGTAGGATGCATTGCATGCATGATTTTTTGCATTAGAACTAACCTTATATGATATTTCTCATGATAGATTAGTCGTATTTAGATTAAAAATTGAATATTTGTATTACTTGTTGATTTTATGGGCTAACATTAAGCATGGGTGATCATAAGACACTCGTGAAAAACATGTCGCCTTGTGGTTTTTTTCATTCACGTGTGCGGATAATGTGAGTCTACGGTGACTAAGAGATTGTTGGAGTTCTTGTGACCTCCCGTTTGAGTAGCCTTGCCCACCTCTACAAGAGATCATGTCCACTGTTGGAGCCGGATGTTACCCACCACTTCGTAGGTGATATCCCTAGGAGAAATTGTTTCTCCATGATGGTCCTCAAATGGTAGCCAACAACCCCTTGCGGCCGCCGCCTAGATCATTGTGCCATTTCTACGCCATGTGGTCCCTCACCCATATGTATTGATCGTATGTTTGAAGGTGGCCCTCTTGAATCTAAAGTTATGTCTTGTTATTTGGTAATTGAGTATTAGGTTTTACTTATCATGGACACATCTGAGCATGGATTGATGGGGGGATTTGGCGTAGACAGAGTGGGCTTAGTTTGTGATATTGTCCCCTTGATCTATTTTAGTTGTTACCCTTGGATCCGAGTCCCTGTGGGATCTCCTATATTGACCATTTGGTTCTAGGGTGGTACTACTTTGGAAACCCTGACTTTGGGAGCGTGGTCCCGCTCCTTTATTCACATATATTACTCCCTTTAAACTCACTATACCCCCATTCATAATTTCTATCACCCAGGTCCACATTGCCTCTCTACGGGTCCACATGGGGTCAACCTCCCTATCCCCTTTCCCCTACTTTGGGTCAGGGCCTAAAATGATGTCTCAAGGTTGAAGACGCTAGAAGAAAAAGTAAAAGCATAAATTAACACATTCAACAGAAATTGTACCACAAAATGCAAAATATGGTCGGATAATTAGCATGTGGGAAAAAAGCCAATACAACAGCTCTACCCCATCCCCATGGTCATCACCCGGTTCCATAGGCCCTAGATGAACCTCCTTTATCATTCAAGAACCCATGATTGTCCCAGCCGTTGGAGGAAAATGAGCCTCTCTACCTAAAAGGGGGTAGTCACTATTATATATTACACATAATGCTCTTGTCCTTTGAGACTTGAGAACTTAATTAAAGAAAATTCATAAAATGAAAAAAGGAATATAAATAAGGGTGGAAAAATCAAGGCCGAGACACTCTCATGTACCATTATTTCTCCCTCCTACACATTATATACCTAGTGTCCTGGCTTCCCCTTCTCTAGCTACCCTTGAGCCCCAATATGTGGACCAGGAATGCCCCCTCTCTTTTCCTATTCCATTTCACCTCTTTATCACTTTCCATGCCCAGTTGAGGGATGTACTTTGGAAACACTATCCCTCTAAGGGTAGAAACCACCAAATAAGGCACACTAGGGTAACTTTGGAGCTGTATACATTTGACATGCCAAAGCCCACTACGGAAGGGAATTTCATTATGAAGTGCCCAATTTTTTGTCTATGATTTGTAAGCTCTTTTTACACGATTACTCTAACGACTTGTTGTATTGGAAGGCTTGGGGACCCATTGGATCTATACAAGATTGTAGGTGGTGTCCATTTACATTTGGTATCGCTTATGGGGTCCTAACTTCCTAAAGGGATACATTGGCACATTTAGGGTGTGTGTAGAGAGCCATGGGCCTCAAAATAATAGAAGACATTCCATGGATCCCCGCTAGTGTCCGTGGAGATATTGCTAGAGATCCACTTTTGGGACGAGGATGATGCACTTGGTACACTATTCCCAACAACCCCCACATGAACACCACATAATTGGAAGGTTTCCCAAAACTTCTACAATGACATAGCAACATTCATTCCATCCCTTTGATCCATTACGAAGGATCTACAAGAATCTTCGAATCATGCATGGAGACCTCATGGGGTCATTGGTGTGCCCCACACCCATTGGGAGCACCAGAGGTCTACTACTAGGGAGAACACGTGGCCACCCAATTGTCCATCATATTTTGAGGATTTTATTCACCATTATGGCATTTATAGACATTATCAAGCCTTTTGGAGGGCCCCATGACATGAAAATAATATTTTTGACCTCCAGAGAGGCTTTCGTTATTTCATTTATGAGTTAGTTTGTTGGGTTTGTCACCAAAAATTAAGTTATTTGCACATTATTTTATGTCTAGGTGCTAATGTAGCCTCATTAGCTAAATAAAACTCCTAAAAGGTGTATAAATATGAGTTAGTTGGATTCATTTGTATCATCACTTCGATTGGGATCTCTCTCTCTTAAGATAATTTCACATTTTCTCCTTGGTGGAGATTTTTGGATGATGGGTGAATTTTGATGTATGGATTTGGATTCTCTCTATCTTGTAGCTTCTAATATTTCAAATATGATCTTTGGTTGGATATATTATATATCATTTGAGTGCAAATTTGATGTCATTTTTTCTTGTTTTTGTATACATTTGAACTTCGCTACGATTAGGGCTAATTGTTGCATATGTTAAATGTGGAGTTATATGTTAAATGTGGAGTTATATGTGTATGGGCCATGTTATATGAATGAAATTTCCTAGAGATCGTGTTATCTCGATAATCCTTCACAATTGGCAAGTAAGTATAAATGTCGATTTAAAGTCACTTTTCTTGTCTAGCCTCTAACATTGGACGAAGTTGATCGTGAAGGCTCCTTGAACGATAGAAATACATTCCATCTTCTTAATTGTCCTTATATCTCATCCCCATGTGAAATTAGGCACTATCCTTCATAGTGGTGATCATTTTAACCCTTATTTTTTTCCTTTTCTCCATTTTTTCCCAGTCCCGAGCCCATTAGGTCACCTTAGGCATCACTTTCATGGAAATATGGCCATAGGAAATATCCGATGTCCTAGGGTCAACTACATCTGGTGGGTCCCCTAGGTCTTCTCAAATTTTGAAGGCATTTCAATGGTGGAATCTTTGGATATCTCAGGCCCTAGCTCTAGGATCAAGTTTTACCCGTGTTTCCCAAGGCTAGCACCTGGCGGGATCAATTTCTGACCTTTTGAATTAAAATTCTTGTCTGATCCTTTCCCCTCACCTTCTCCAGGGATATGAGTGCTCATTGGTTGCACAAAAGTGCCATCCCCGAACTTGGGTTGGGTCCACTTGGCACTATGTGGTCCCATTTGTTGTCAAAGCTCATTTATCAAGAACTTTCTCGGAATCCAAGTTCCGAAGGATTTTAGGGATTGAGAACCTCCTTTATAAATCTTATTCTTCTAGCTCAACCCTCCAATCCTCATCTCCTTGCTTAAAACACAAACATGTCCCATTCTTCATTCTATGTGATCATATATAACCTTATATTCTCTCAATCGGTTCTTCTACATCTCATCTGCTACTTACGATTATATTTTTTCAACTCCTCTAAAATCCTCTTCACTCTTCCTTCTTGTCCATATACAATATTTATAGAATAAAAAATAAAAAATATAAAAAAATCACAATCATAATAATAATAATAATTAAATCTACTAAAAATTTCACGCAATCATATCTATTTTTTCATAGTGACAAAAGAAAATAAAAAATAAAAACAAGGTAATGCATAAATATAATCATTCATATACTTGGATTCTATATTTATAAATTAGAATTCAAAACGCTAAGAATCTAATTAATAAAAACAAAGTAATGCATAAATATAATCGTTCATATACTTGGTTTCTATATTTATAAATTAGAATTCAAAACGCTAAAAATCTAATTAATAAAAACAAAGTAATGCATAAATATAAATATACTTGGTTTCTATATTTATATATTGAATTCAAAAGGCTAAGAATCTAATTAATGTGCAAACATCACAGAAAATAAAAACACAACTTCACAAAGTAATGGATAAATTAGGTCACAAATAACTCATATTATACCATCTCAATATATCATGCTCATACCATACCATCGAGACATACGAAAATAAACCCAAGCATATGTCACATTGATAAATGAAAAATATAAACACTATTGCATTTGTAGTGGTTTTAACATGTTATGTTGCTAATTAAATGCATGCATGATTTATAATATTATAATGAAAATATTTAATGTCACATGGGATGGGGAATGTTGTGCCAAAAAAAGGTGTATTAATATGTGTGGTGGCAGCCAAATCATATATGTTATTTGGATTTTTTTTTTTTTTTAAATTTTTTTACAGGGTGTTGGGATACATGACGATGAAGATTTCATGATGAAGGTGGACAGAGGTGGTGATAGATACAATGACCCAAAATAGAAACATATGTTCTCATTAGTCCTCGCCAGCCAGGCGAAGGGTGACTTGCTGTAATCGTTTTCAAAGCTGGATATCATCACATAGCCCATCAGAACATTTAAACTTAATATAAAGTTTTTAAATATTTATCATGTCATTACCATAAGAAACCAAACAACAATTTGGAGAAACTTATCAGTCTCACATTTAGCGTACTTATCGAAATCTTAGGTAAAATGTAATTTGATTCTTGTTTCCTATTTTTCTAGTTCCTATTGATCACTTACTAGTTAGTATACAAATGTTTCACAATTTCAAAGAATTTGTTTTGCTTAGTGGCAATAAAACAATGCTAGCCCATAATAGACTTCTCTTTTCGCTTTCTTATTCTCATTGTCTCCATGAGAGCCATCTAGTCAACAAAAGTATCCCTATTAGTCGTCGCGTGCATACCATATTAGATGTCTCATATATTTCATTTTAAGAGATCTCTTTCATTAGGTCATTATTGCTGTTACACCATTAAGGTCTTCAGTGTGCGTTATTTTCACTATTCGTCCCTAATGGCTGTCAATGGCTCGTTTTACCGTTATTATCGTACGGTTATTCTTCCCCGCAATGGCCCCCGAGCTGAAGCGAGCGAGCACATTCGTACGAAGACACAAAACATAGTTACACACCAACAGCAAGCACAACAATATCAACGCACAACACAAGCATAGTACGTTTTTTTCTCGCATGTACGTTTTTTTAAGCATTCAACCTACAAAAAAAATTCAAAACTCAAATGCAAAATGATTCATCGCTAATTTGACAAAACTCAAACTCAAATCGTACTCTGCCTCCGTTCGTACACCAAGTGTTGTGTTATCTTCGTCTCCTTAACCGTGATCGTTCCTTTCACCCACCCTCTCGTACGTGATGTGGTTAAAGAGACATTTCCACTCCACCCGTGACTACCGCTTTGCAAATCACCGTAAAAGACTCAGTTGAGCAAAATCACCTCCAGACAAAAAAAAAAAAACCCACGACCACATAAAATTGTTGCAAAGCCCAAAAAGCCTTTCGCCCGCAGTTCGGCCTGTTGTTGTCAGTAGCAGTACCACAAATTTTCGGAACTATGTATCCCGAAATGACAAATGCTTTTTGAAGAAAATAAATTCATTAAATATATATATATATATATATATATATATATATATATATATATATATATATATATATATATATATATATATATATATATATATATATATAAATGATTGAAATAAGCACTTTTAAGTTCTTGAATTTTACCACATCGAGGGTTTTTTCTTTTCCACTTCTGCAGGAACTAGCTCCAAGTGAGAAACATTAACAACTCTCAGCGTTGAAATTTGAAAATAGGTTGTGTAAAATAAGCTCCTTATGTCTTAAGAATAAAAACCAGCTGTCAAATAATTTTTGAAACTCCAAAGAAAATCAGAGATTCTTAACACAGCCTTTGTTTTCACTGATCGTATCGCTCAAGAGTGTCTTTCTAGTCCTGTCACCATTGAACCCATCACACTGTTCTATAACGCGATTCCATAGTTCAAGTCTCCAAACCAAATTATTCATTATTGTCAAAATCAATCAAATTTCGTACTTCTACGAACAAAACAATAAATAATTGAAACTCATGAATTATATTTACCTGCGTCCTTAATTGTTTTTGCAAATACAGTTGAGACCATTGAAAACCATCTATTTCAAGACATCTCTTGAGATCGCAAGTCACGTGATTTCATCCCTTCTCCGTATGGTAAGACATTCAATGGGTTTTGTGTCTGGCTTTATTAGTGATTTATTCTTCACGAGCTCTTCCCGTTAGTCAGCCTGGCCCTTCCGGGAGACCGCCTTCGTGCTCAATACACCAAATTTTGCCCGAGCAGGCGTGCAAAAAAAGGGCGTTCTCCCATGCATGTTTAACTTCCACCGTATTCGGCCTTCTAGATTCTTTACGACTAACTAGCTGAACAAGATAGACCGCTAGTGGCGCTGGTGGGGCACGAGGCGGTGATGTGGCTTATATTATGGTCGAACTGGGGCGCCCACATTTTATGATCAACATGCATCCGGTCCTCCTAATCTTGTTTGACTAACATCTCCTTCTGCTGCACTGTGGCTTCTATTATTCTCTTGACATCCTTGGAAATGACTAAATGGTTTTTAACTTCTGATAAGCACAGACAGTGGGACAAAATGGTTCAAAGATATATGAACGGGCATCATGGTTCAAATTTAATTAAAATTTTTGTAAAATATACTGTTTCTATATATCTATGCATGAACACGAAACGTGTCATTATACTTACTTATAACCAAATCCATAATCACAATGTCACATATTGTCGTAAGGTGTATTCCAATTAAATTATCAATCTTTAAGTCAAACAAGAACACTTACGGGCATCGTGGAAAATGCTATCACCAACAGTCTCTAGGGAAATATATATTTTTGTTATTATCATTTAGGTTTAATTTTAAACCTGACACAGTGTCTTCCAGTAATATTATTTTATGTTTATTGATTAGTTTTTTATTATTCGTTATATAGAGGAGTCTTCTCATGTTGCTTAAATGAGCCAAAGCTTCCAATACCAAATTCTTCAAACTTAGACCCCAACACAATATATAGCATTTTACTCAGAAATTTCTGCGCAGGCTCATCCCATCTCTCACCCTCCTTAACACATAGCATGCATAGTCTACCACCGTGTCTTCCACCTCATGTCGTCCATTTAAGTGCCACTTATATAACCCTGAAAGTGAGATCCTGGAACTTGGCATAGATCGTTGAACCCGCCCCTGCCCCCTTTTTTTCACTGCACACAGAAATACACCCGCATAAAAATTATCACCACTAATTAAGATTTGTATTCATCTATGCCAACCCTCAAGATCATCTTATTAGAGTACAGCACAAATTTTGGTCCAACGATTTTGAACACCATCTCGATCATCCTTAGAATTAAAATAATATATATAGAGAAAGATATGCAAACCTTTCATTACTGCCTGTATTGTTGAATATGTTTTATTTTTAACAAAATTTCCGTTTTTTGTTCTATGTACAATGTCATTTTGCCTAATTGTAATCCATTATAGAAACTCATTTTTGTTAAAATTGCCCATGGCTTTTTAGCTATTAAGATATTACTATTAGATAATTCACATCACTTTTTTTCTACTATAATGTTAGACTGGTACAACCGCTGCTTTTCCTACACACAAAATATCCCTTATGTATGTGATCCATTTTCCAGACCAATGGACACCAATATATGTTAGATATCTATTCATGATAACATTCAAATGTATCAAGTCCCCATAAGTAAACTGAAATATTTTCTCTATTCTCGACGTTTTGATGTACAGGAACCTACATTCTCTTCCTTCGCATTTATTGGGGAGCCTAAACGCAAGAATATTAAAATGCGATATCATGGGGCACATTGACAGAGCACATTCCAAAATGTTTTAACATATGACAATAACTGCTTCCGGAATCTTACTGGATTTTTTCGTTGAGAGCTTCGACAAACCGCTCCTTCAGAAGGATATCTTTTCCAACATTGTCAATGAGCAATGCCACCTGCTGTGTCATCTATTAACACAGTTTTGACATCCCTAGTTGTTTTCATCTATACGACATTTTTGGTGATCTGTGCTGACCTACATGTCCACAAAATGGAAGAAGACAAATTGCACAATGGTTGTCCCGAATGACACTTTTTTTCATGTTATTAGTTCACCAAAGAAGCAGCAATATTGTTACAAAAAGCCATTATACTGCAACATACTGGCAAACCCACAAGCTTAAACCGAGAGATTGTGATGTAAATTAGTTCGTACGACCCCTCTTTGGCCTTAAGTTAATTTCTCTTGTTTATTGAAAATTAACTTCCATCCAATGAAAATGTTACAAATTATAGTAATATTTTACATCTTGATATTATTCGTATATGGCTTAGTCCAAATGCCCACACATGATTCTTTACCAGATTTAATTTCCAGAAATCCATCTCCATAGGTTTTCCACATGGATAGTCAATTATATGTAGATAAAAAAGTAGAGATAAAAGGCTCTTTTAGAAACAAACCACAACATAGAGAGAAGTGCTTAGGCAATTTTATGACTCTGAGTGTATATAATATCAAGAGAAACATCACAGATGCTAGCAATATGTTGTAATTCATGTTATCTGCTTTGCCTAGTTTTAATTGGGTTAAGTTCTTTCTCAAAAGTCTAGATTAATTGATTTTGAAGGATATATGTTCTTTTCATCAGCTTTTGCCTATTCATAGTTCAATGAATTTTCTTATCTATTATAATCTTGAGGGTTTATTCAGTCATGGCAGCGATACTTTCTAGGTATGTCCAGAGAAATTTATTAAATATATACGTAAATGGAGAAGATAGAACTTTGTGGTGACATAGCATCTTATATCACATATGTTTACCAATGAAAATTCAGATGTTAAAGATTTCACAAATTAGCCCATCTTCCAAACAGCCATCGTATTGTATGGGACTTGCACTCACGCTCACAGACCACCACAAATTATATATGTATATATCATACTATATATCTGAGAATTTTAAATATATTAATTTGATATAAATAAAGTTTATACATATACTTTATATTTAAAATTAATATATATATATGTATATAATCTTTTACCCAAAAATCAAAATTAATATATTTCTTTGGGAAGTTAGTACATATATATATATATATAATTTTTATTTTATTTTATTTTATTTGTCACAGTTGATAATCTATATATATATATATAGATGCAATAACACTCTATATACTTTTAGTAACAGCTTACTTTTACCATTTTTTTAATTTTTTTAATGGTGAAATAAAAAACAACGTTAATTTTTTAGGTAATTTTAAATTTAACCCAAATTGAATATTGCATTGTTAGCACTTATATATATTTTTAGTAAATAACAATTTTATCATTTTTTATTTTTTTAATGGTGAAATAAAAAAACAACCTTTATTTTTTAGGTAATTTTAAATTTAACCCAAATTAATATTGCATTGTTTGATGTTGATAGTAAAGAATTATTTTTATTATAAGAAGTATTTAATTATAACTTATGAAGGTAATCCACACTTTTAAAATTCTCCACACTTTTAAAATTCTTGCATGATGGCATAATTACTCGAGATGTCACTAAAAAAATATTAGAATTCCTTTTGGTTTTTTTATTAACAATTGAGATGGATCATCTCTAAGTTTGAGAAAAGAAAAATAATTGCACAATGAAAATGGGAAAGAATTCTAACTGAAAGAAATTTCAAGTCAAAAGATCTATTATAGCTTAGAATGAGTTAATAAACTTCTATACTTTAGAACAAATGAGGGAAAGTGGAGCTAGACTAGAGTTAGAGTCATAGTCAAAACAAGAGCTAGTAGCTAGAGTTGTCACGAAAACAATAGACACCTAAAGTCAAGTTATAACTAGAAATTGAGTTGAAACCCATTTCCATAGATGTAGATAGAAGGCACATGATCTGAATTGGTTTTCTTTTAGATTTTTTGAGACCAGATCATTGATGGAGAGGTTCACTATGAAATAGATCCAATCAAATGAATGACTATAATACTTGACATCTAAGCATAATCTAATGATTATTGGAGAAAAAATAAAACATAAGGACAATAAAAATATTAGAGAAAATAAATTATACATGAGGAAAAAAAAGAGAATTGAACAAAACTAAAAGAGCAAAATGTTAGAGAGAAAGGAGGGCAATGTGCAATGAAAGGTCAATTCTTTCCATTCCTATTTCTCCAATTCTCACATATATTTTTGTAAGTACTCTCACAAAATGGTTTTTTATTTTTATAGTAAGGTAGGTGGATGGATATAGAACCATGGCTCACATTATAACTAGAGATTCTTGGAATATATACTAAACAATCGTCAAATGCTATATTTCCCATTTTTGGTTTCTATTTGATGGGGTTTTCTCTTTGTGATGTTTAGTTCTACATTAAGTTCTAGTGAGATTGATACTAACTATTTATGTTCAATATTTCTTGGTTATATTCATGCCTATGATGACTAGTCCTATTTGTAATTCTCTTAACTACTAAAAAAATTAATTTTTGATAACAAAGTATTGATGCCATATATCTAGAATGAACATCATATAATCTCTATTTAAATTTAATATTGATGGTTACCATTGTTATCATTAAAAAATCATGCACTCAAATGCACCAAGTAGGGAACTCAACACTAAAGGATGTCTTTTACAAACACACCAGTGATTTTTGGAAAACATAAAAAATCAAGAAAACTAATGCACCCAAGAGCTTTGATTTTAAAAATGAAAACTCGCATAGGGCACCTTAGAATTTTTGCATCAATCAAGAGCGCTTTCCTCAATAATCATGAAACATCCATAGAAGCGACATCCTGGGTGGTCTGTGGGCTAAATCAAATCAATGCTGGAAAATACTAAGTGAAAGGAAAAGGTAAAGGAGCTCATTCTTCGACGCCATTGCTACACCATTGAAGTGGTAGTCGAAGAGCCTTAAAGGGCTCTCTCTGTCTCCTACAAGCTCACTAAAATATCAAGTCTCATCAATGAGCCAAGCAAGGCAAGGCATGATTTGACAATCAAGATGACGATGTTTTGTCAGACAGAGTAGTAGTCCCTTTGAAGCTAAACTAGATTTAATGGAAGCTGTGGAGTATGAAAAATGAACGTTGAACAGTAAAGGCTAACAATTGTGAATATGTTACCAAGGAAAACATTTAAGCATCTTTTGATGAGGAGAATGAGCTGAAGGAAGAAGTCAATAGCTTGCAGTACCCAATTGGAGGATAGTGAAAAACTTCCAAGACGTAATAGTGGTAACCACAAATAAAGTGAGGGAGATAGAGTTTACAAATCTACATGGATTTAGTTGTCATAGCGAGAAAAGAGTTAGAAAAGGAAGTCAATTATTTAAATAAGGAGAAAATAACCAAGGACTCTAGACAAACATCTCTTAAAGCGTAGCCAAACATATCGCTCGGTCAAATCTGCCTTGGCTTTCAGTAAGGGAGAATCGAGTTCACAAGTGCACGTGGAAATACCAACGAAGCACCTGAAAGGCCTATCGTAGGAGAATGGTAGCAATGCGAGCAACAAGGGGAAGAGGCAAGCAAGAATCAAAACCAACAATTTCGAGGAACAGCAACAAGAGAACCCTTGTCAAGAATATCATTTTCTCATAGGTAGAGGAGTATACAGATTTCAAAGGAGAAGCAATAAACCCCTTTTCTCCCTCGATGCATGAGGTCGAATGTTACATTTTCCACAAATTTGGGCATGTTGGTCAGCTAATTATACAAGAGTTTGTCAAACCCTACCAATCGAGTATGCGAAAGAATTTGCACAACAAAAGAGATCATCATTCCAATGCACGAGCACTAAATTTCTAGTTGTTATTGTTTCTCATGCAACCTAGTTTATCCATAAGGTAGTCGACTGTAAACCTGTGGCACGAAGTAGAGGCATGAATCGAAGGTAAACTGCAGATATCTCGACAAGGTTAGTAAGATGATAGGATCCCTCATGTCACATATATTAGTCGTGTGAGGAAAGCTAGTAGTTGTGGATAATCTTGGTCACATGGTTAGTTACCGTAAGTTTGTCCAGTATTCTCAAGGAAAATTATGAGAAAGAGAAACATACTCAGAGAGAGTGACTAGTATGAAGCCAGAGTGAGTGTGCATATCGTAAAGCAGCCTACCACTAATGTGGAAGAAGACAGAGGAGAAGCAAGTGAATCGTGGTATCACCTCCTTCACATTTGAATATGATGATCACTGGTACATAGATAGTGAATGATCCCATCGCATGTCTCGCGCAAGAGCAGATATCTTCTTCCTAAAGAAAACCAAATATGTTGATGTTAATATTGGAGATACGTTACCAAACCAAAAGTGTTTAGGATACAGAAAAGTCCAACATGTTTGACTTTTTAGTAGAGTAATTAAGACAGTGCTGAACACTTCTTTTCACTATATAACTACTCTCACCACGTATAGAATTACTTCTTTAAGACATTCAAAACTCAGTAAATAAATTACACTTGCAGAGAAATTTCAACCATAAATCTCAGCCAATCGCAGAGATCAAAGTAAAAATAAAGATGCATAAGAGACATAAATTTTACGCTAGCAGAAACAACAACCCTTTGTTATGACAAAATTATCCAATTAAAATCAATATGTACATCTTTAAAATCTAGCCAAAAGCATTTCAACCTCAATGAACATGAAAAACATACGACTCGAAGCAAGTCTAAGCTGAGAGGAGACAAGTTAGAAATTCTGCACTCATCGTCAAGTCTCGGTATACATAGTTCTCCAACCTACCGATTTTCATCTGCAAACTGATGTATCAAAGTTGGGAGACAAAATTTGGTCCTACTTCTCCTTAGAAATTTCAATCAACCAAGTAGAATCTGATCTTGTGATCAAAGTTTTCTGGGGCCTATTCTTGCTCTAGAATTTGGTCAAAATACAGTAAGATCTTAAATATTTAGTTTCTTCCTCAAAGTACCAAATATTTAGTAAAAAAGTAAGCATAAAATTTGATTCAACACAATAACAAACATATAATATTTGTCAAGCTTGCTAGTCAAATATTTCTATTTTCTTTGTAATGTGAACGTAAATTTTCTTCTTGAGTAGGTCCAAACTTGATTGTGTGATGATGATTCCAAATGACACATGAATATCTTAATATATGCAAATAACTATGTAGCACAAACTCAAGGAAAATTTCTTCATGTGGTGGGTATGTTACTGAACAATCTATAACTTAGAGGCACCCAAAATTACCATTTAGAATGGAAAAACAATGGGAAATAGAAAACCACTATCACCCTATTCGATGTATCTCACTTTACCATATTTTCATCACTGGAAGGATTATTTTTATGGAGGAAATCACTGAATGATAAGACCAATGGCACAGAAGCGTACTCATGTCCCATTCAATGGAGGCTCATTGAATGTTCAAATGCCAGCTAAAGCTGAAAGATCCCCACAAATGGCTCTGAGTTCCCAAGATAAAACCCCTACTCAGGATTGATGTGTCCACACAGGCCCAAAGGTGAGAGGTATGACAGCCCATTCAATGGAAAGATCTAACTGGCGGTGGACATTTTGGGAGGGCCGTTAGGGGACTTTCATGAAAAACCCCTTGAGGAGAACAGCTAAGAGACCAAGCAGGTTGAGATTTATATTGTGGGTAAGGCCCATCCAATGATCACCTTAAAGAGTAGCAATAACAATGATGAACTACAAGCAGAAAAACCTTCACAAACTTCTCAAGTCAAAGCAACTCTTCAAGGGGAAGTTACCCTCTTGATGATAGCTCAAAAGGCCAATTATTTGAAAATTCTCTCAGAATTTTTTTCAAAACCAAAGGATGCCTGAGATAAACAAATTGCTGAAAACTGTCCTGATGAATACTAAAATCTCTCCTAAAATTTCCACACCAAGCCCCTAGAAAAGCTCCTTATCCATGTAGAGGAAGAAAGATAGCTAAAGTAGGAGACCGGGTATTCTACGGTTAATGATATCATCAAGGATCGGGGAACCGCTCCCGGCTATTTGGAATATTGGATTAAAACATCAATATTTCTAGAACCTTGTTTCTTCAAGGATGCCCAAAGTGAAGCGCTTTCAATTGGTTACGTGATAAATTACAGCCAGACAATTTTTATGCGCTTTTATACTACAAATATTTGATGGAGCTTTTAAGATAAAAGGTGTGCTAAACTCACCTTTAGAAAATTTTGGTTCTTCGGGCTAACATGACAACATATGCAACGAGAAAGACACATGTTCCATAAATTCGTTACTTAATTTCAGTCTTAAAATCATTGCAAAAGCTTTGAATTGGATGTCTCTTGAACCTAAGATTAAAGCATAGGCCTTCAAAATTTTCTCTAAAAGCTTTGAAAAATAACCATTAGTTCCAAAACATCCAGCATCCAGTCCATTATTGTATTTTTAATGTTCTACCTTCGGTTAGGCTCAAACTGCCACACCTCCTAGTAGCTCTCATGGTGTCTTAGCGTTCCATCAAGAAAAACCGTATTAAAGTTCTTCATGCCTTCAAACCCACTCAATTGAGCTCTAATGTTTGAGATATGTAAATTTGACTATATTAAACTGCAAAATTGGGCAAATCTCAAGCCAAGATAGAGCCAAAAAAGACTTATTCATGGACACCAAAAATCTCCACCAAACCGAGTTCTAATTAAATTATGAAAAACCCAAAGGCACCTAAAGTGGTACAAACCCATCGCTAGAATTAATAATAAGAACAGTGGTATGAAGAAGAAGTTCTTACAGCTTGCGTGTTGGAAAATGCTGCAAGTCAAGCAAATATCAAACCACTTTTAGGACCTTATGGTTCATTCTTGTAATCCTTGCAGAGGGATTCTTCTATGATTGCTTGTAAGGTAAATGTCTTTATGCCTTAGGTTAAGAGTGATATTAGTTGTGTTTATATGCTCAAGCTGTTCTGTTTGTGATTTTTGTTTGGTTGTTAACTGCAATAACATGTCCACGATAAAACAATGATTGAGCAAAGAGGATTAAGGCAGAGGTGAAGTATTCTAGGGAGCATTCAAAACCATTGGGCAATGGATTCAGGAAAGGATTTGCTTGCTAATCAATAGGCAGGCTTTCAATTGGGATAGTCATCTAAAACATTGGATCTTAAAGATGATTGTGTGATATGGAAGGGTAGGAAAGGAGTAGAAAACACAGATTCAGGATGCACAGTTAAAGACCAGCTGGTCGCACAAGGATCCTAGTGGACAGGGATAACTCTAATCCCCAGTGTTCCCAAATATTCCAGCTAAATCCTAACAAGAACATCTAAGAGTAGATTCATTTGATTCATACATCAGAGAGTAGGCAATAACATCCACTACACTGGTTAAATTAGCTGAAATCAATTCTTAGATAACATATTTAGTAGAAAACATCAAAGGCAAGGAGAGCAGAAACATAGGGTACCTAACAAGGGTAAATCCTATGCCAATATTTTGATGCAAGCCAGTAGAAACGAAATGAAATGAATTAAAACACAGAGATAGGAAAACATCACCGCTTCTTTAGATCAGGATCCAAAGAAATGTGCTTGTCATATTAAATAGAAATACTAGTCAAGTACAACATTGCCAATAGCTGAATACTCAGCTTGAAATCATATTCCTCAGCCTATCTTACAACTTTACAAAGAGACTGTGTCTCAAGAGAAACTACTTGTAATTCTCTGATAACTGATCAACAACCTTTACAATGAGTTTCTTTGTGAATTTATAGCTGAAGTGGAGCAGAGAAGGTAGGTGGAACACTAAATGAAGCATTAAACTCAGGAAAGAAAGAGGGCCGAAGCCCATTCTGTTTAAATTCTGTGCATTTATCCATGTCACTCTTTGGGTGAAAGAGTGGTCTTCTCCAGGCTTCCATTTACTCCGGTATGTCTTTGGTGTACTTTGGCTGTAGTACTCTGTAGTACTTTTGGTGAATAAACAAAAGGTAAATAAATGATGCTAGGGCTTGCCATACTATGCAACAAATGCTTCTGATAGCATAGGACTGCTGTAGGGGGGGGGGGGGGGAATTCGCTTGGACAGAATGTAGACTGAAAAAATAATGTGTACTGTGTCTCTGCTCAGGAAGAAACATTCTGCTGATTTGAGACCCCGATTACATTGTTTTCTAGGCGCTGGACCTCCTGTGTGATCCTTGGGATTTTCAATCTGGTACTCTGCCTTTAGAACTCTGGAGGAAGGCTTAAAATCCTCAATACTGAATGTTGAAATCCTTGATTAGTAGCTGGTATTTTCTCCTCCACTTCATAAATGTCTCAATCTGCAAAATTTGGGTTTTAATGGCGCCGGGTACGTTTTTTGCGGAGATTGATCTGTCCTTGGATAATATTTATGCCGCTGCTACCTTTCTGGGCATTTCCCTGTAGTACCAGCTTCTAAATTCAATTCTCTCTGCACAACGCGCCGTTTACAATGATACATATGAACCATGGCGGGTTTTCCGCCTTTTTGAGACCCTGCAAAAAACAAAAACAAGTTAAGAAAACAATGAATGGGTGTGGTGGATGCAGTGCAAATGATGAACATGGCCGTGCAACTGGTGAAATGGTGGAATAACGTGGAAAATGGTGGAGAATGGTGAAAGTTGGTGGAGCACAGTATATTTAAATGAAAACCTGCGAAAATTATCATTTAAATGACTATATATGGAGGGCGGGCGGAAACACGTGGAATGAGTGATGTGGCGAGACGGTACAATGGCGGGCTAAGTTTGAATCTGGACCGTCCGATTGGAGATCAACGGTGGACAACACATCGGGGGGCGATGGACATTGGGCTAGGGGTACGGTGGCCATGGATTATCGTGTGCGTAGCTTCGTGGAGCGATCGCCATTGGATTGCCCGCCCAAGATCGGACGACGCACAGCGATATCGCTCCGCGTCCACGGATGAACTTTAATGCGTGATGGGAGGGTGGTTTTGCAGCCGTACTGGTGCCACGCATCGGATGATGTATGGAATCGCTCCGAAATTTAAAATACTGCCCACCTCCGAAAAGCAGTGCGATGGAAACCAGCGGGTTTTGTATAGTGAGCGGGTGCGGGGACCACATGCGGACGGGGGAATATGGACCGTCGGATTTGAGGTTTTAAATGGATGGCTGATATTTGATCGGGCGGTGAACGGGTGAACAACGAGCACGATGGATGGGGTGAGGGTGGCGATCGTTGTCCATTCTGTTTAGATCAACAGCTATAAACGCGCCCGATGAATCATATGAGATAAGTGCTTTTTTGGGCTAGTGCTTGGTTCTAGCGGCCAGGTCACGTGGAGGAAAAGGCTGAGGGGGCTAGGCCGAAAGGGGCTGAGACCCAGACTATGTGGAAAATATGGTTTTTGGCCCATTTTAATGCAATTTAAGGGTAGAATTGGGTAATGATAGAGGTAAAAGGAGAAATTAGGCCAGACAAGGGGTGTGTGAAAAATGAAAAGGGGATTTAAGATGGTTTAGAGGGTTAGTGAGGAATTTTTGGAGGGGAAAAGATGAGGAAAATAGGGGTCAAAATGGGGTATTCTGCAGGGGTAAAAGAGGCAAATGAAGGCATTTTGGAGCACCATTTTTCCATTCAAAGAGGCTTTACGGTGGAAATCATTAGAAGGGATTGATCAATGGGCAAAGAGCATAAAGTGGTTTCAAGGATGATGTATTTTCAGGGGAAATGCATTCCTTGAAAGCTCAGAAAACAACTTAGCCCCCTGTTTGCTTGTCAAAAATTCATAGGGGGGATAACAGTGGCTCCACATGGGGATGGCTTCTTCTTGAAGGAGTCAAGAATTTAGAAAATAAATCTTTGGTGTAGGCCAGATGCCTGCTGCTTGGGCCACCTTTCTTCTTTGATTTTCAGCTGCCACAATTGTGAAGACATTAATTTAGCAGAAAAAATTTCCCAATCAATCTACCTACCCACACTACAATCCTAACATTTTTCTTCTTCTAGGGTGCATTTGAGCTAGCAGACCCTTTACATCAGTTTTATTTTTTTACAAACTGAAAACAAACCTATTCTAAATCTACCCTTATTACTCCATGAGACCAGATTAAACTACTGGTCCCATATGTTTCTCTACCTAATCTAATATCTGCTGTTATTAAACTGTCCAGCAGATTTCTTCTCTATATTCTACAACAGAAATTTAAAAACAGCCAAACCAGGATTAGACAGTCTAGTTTGCTGTGGGTCCAAGGCATAAAGATAGTTGCACATGGACAGAAATTTGTAGAAAACTGAAAACAAACTTTGAAGGCTTGAAATATGAAGTTTGAAGCATCCTTCTTTTCTTTGTGACTCAAGTTTTGAGCTTGTTAGAGTCACTTTCTTTTCTTCATTTCAGCCCTAATTTTGGGCTTGTCAGAGCTGATTCTCTCTCTCTCTCTTTTTTGAAAACAAAACACTGCAATGGTATGTACAATGGAAATGGAAACTGGAAATTAGAAATCAGCTGAAGCAGTTCTTGAGCATCCTGCCATTGACAGGACCCCCAAACAACTCTGTACCATCTAATTCCTATAGAAAAAAGGCATTTGGACCCACAGTGGCCTGGATGATGTAGGGACCTTGCCATAAAATTTTAAACTTGCCATGCTTCCCTTTGTCCTCTCTCTTTGAGTCCCACTTCAGAACTTTATCTCCAATTTTGAAATCAAAGGCCTTAGTTCTTTTGTCAAAAAGCTTCTTTATGTTCTCTAGAACCTTCACAGCTCTGTTATAGACCTCTTCCCTTGTTTGTTGGAGATGAATTGTCTGGTTTATTCTCCTCACCATGCTGTCTTTTTCTGTTTGAATCTCTTGGACCATCTTGATCACTGGTATTCCAAGGCTGGTGGAAAAAACTGCTTTTGTCAAATAGACCAGCTGGTATGGTGACATGCCAATGTATTTCTTTGTTGCAAGCCTGTCAGCCCATAGGGCATGCACTAAATTGTTATGCCATGATTTTTTGTTCTCATCCAGCAGCCTTTTGATGATGGTCACCAGGCTTTTGTTTGATGATTCAGCTAATCCATTACCTTGAGGGTAATAGGAAGTTGAATGACCAAGTGATATTTGATACCTGTGACAAAAATCAACCATTTTCTTGGATATGAAAGCAGCAGCATTATCAGTGATTATTTTCCTTGGGCAGCCAAACCGACAGAGGATATGACCTTCTAGGAAACTAATGATGACTGAATTTGTGGCTTTCCTAGTAGGTATGGCCTCTATCCACTTGGTGAAATAGTCTGTGGCTGTTAGGATCCATTTGTGTTGTGCAGAGGAAGCAGGGTGAATTTCTCCTATGAAATCTAGGCCCCATTGCATAAAGGGACCTTCAACAGTGATGGGTTGTAGAGGTAAGGGAAGGAGTTTTCTTTTTCCTTCAAAAATATGGCATTTGTGGCAGGCAATTATCATCTTATGGATATCATTGAAGAGTGTAAGCCAATAGTAGCCAGCTCTGAGTATTTTGTTTGCAGTTGCCTTCCAACTTAGGCGGCCTCCACACTCTCCTGCATGGAATTATTGTTTAATCCTCTCCGCCTCATCTTCAGGAAAACCTTTAAGCAATAGGCCATTTGGATTCTTCCAGTACAAGCAGTTATTCAATATGAAATAGCTCCTAGCTTTCAGCTTTAAGAATCTGGCCTTGGTCTTTGATAGTTCAGGAGGGGCATTGAGGTGTGTAAGCACATACAAAATGTCAAAATACCAAGGAGAGCTCTGAAACTTTTCCTCAACAGTGGGATCGGGTGATCCCTGCTCCTCACCCAAGGCATCTACCATGTTAATGTCTAGGGCTTGTAGATTTGATTCAGCCATTAATTGAGCTAGGCCCTGACCTTTGATCAATTTGGTGGGTTTTATCTCAAGGTCATATTCTAAGATCACATCAATCCATTTTCCCCTTTTCCCATCTGGGTCTTGGGAAAATATATCTTTTACCACTATATTTGGCACATAGGCTATGGTGTGGGAATGCAGTATGTACACCCTAAAGTATTTCAAGGCCTTAATCAGAGCATAGGCCTATTTCTCCATAATGTTGTATTTCAAGGGCGCATCCCTGAGTGCTTTGCTGAAGAAAGAAATGGGCTGTTCCATTCCCTCTGGATTCTTCTGCAGTAGGACTGCAGCTATGGTATGCTTGGAGGCAAATGAAAAAATCAGGAAATACTTTGAGAAATCTGGGCTGATTATGACAGGAGCTTGGGTGAGTGCAAGTTTTACTGATTCAAAATATTTCTTAGCTTCAACAGTCCACTTAACTCCTACACCTTTCTTCAGCATGTTAGTCATATTTCTAAGGTGTTCAGCTAAGTCGGGAATAAACCTCCTAAGGAAGTTAATTTTCCCAATGAAGGACTGTAATTCTTTGATGTTTCTTGGGTGTGTGATTTGTAGTATTCTCTCAACTCTTTATGGGTCTATCCTAATCCCTTTCTCAGATATGATATGGCCAAGAAGTTTTCCTTCTTGCAGCCCAAATACAGTATTTTTAGGATTCAGTGATAGACCAAATCTTCTACATTTTTCAAACACTTTTCTCAGGTGTTGTAGGTGTTCTTCTTCAGTCTTAGAATAGACTGTTATTTCATCCAAATAGATGACAATGAAGTGTCCTATTTCATCTGAAAAAGCTATGTCCATTGCTCTTTGGAAGGTTGCACCAGCGTTCATTAGTCCAAAGGGCATCATCACATACATAAAGGTGCCCCATGGAGTGGTAAAGGCTGTCTTGAGTTGGTCTTCTGGGATTACTAAGACTTGGTTGTAACCTGAAAAACCATCTAGTAGGGAGATCCTTTTAGAACCTACTACCCTCTAAAGAATATGTTCCATTTTTGGCAAAGGGTAATTGTCCTTGAGTGAGGCTCTATTAAGATTCATGAAATCAATGCACAATTTGATCTCCCTTGTTTTCTTTCTCACAGCCACTAGGTTTGATACCCAGTCAAAGAACCTCACAAGAACAATTATACCTGCTTCATACATCTTCTTAATCTCTTTTTCCACTACAGGTAATTGTTTTGGGTTTATTCTGCGAAGTTTTTGTCTGAAGGGTTTCTGATTTTATTTCATGGGTATCTTGTGCTGTATGATGTTTGTGTCATAGGCCCTTAAGTCCTCATAACTCCAAGCAAACACATCAATGAATTCCTTGAACAGGTCAATGTATTTCCTTTTCATGTTTGCATGAAGGGACTTAGCCAATTTGATCATCTTGGGTTTATCTTCAGTGCCTATGTTGCATTCCTCGACATTAGAGTCTGCATATTCTATAGTGGGATTTTTTGCTACATCATCGAAGTAAAAAAGGTCTTGTAAAGGTGCGAGACCTCGAGGTATGTTCTTATCTTTGGTCTGCAGCACTGCTACTTCTTTACTATCTGCGTTTTCACATTTTTCGTTCGGATTTCCAATCTTTTCGTTTAAAGTGTTTATTTCTATGTTACAGGGTGTCTCTTCCTTGTCTGAGGACTCTTCACTTAGGCAGCTATTGTCATATTTAGAGTTTGAATTAGAAAATACAAACTCATTTCTGCCTACCAGGAAATCTTCAATCTGTTTATCTCCTTCAAAAACCTGCCAATATTTTTCATTGTCTGGCACTGCAGGTCTGAATTTGGTCTGAATGATGATCTGTTGGTCGCTTGGAGTCTTAGGGTATGAACTAGCTAAGCAAGATAATCCGTTCGCAATTACATTTTGACTCCTAGGAACAAACACTAATTCGTATTCAACAAACGTTTTCAATAAATCCATAGTGTCATTCCTGTAGGCTCTCAATCTAGGATGTTTCACTGTGTATTCACCATTCACCTATTTAACAATCAACTCAAAGTCTCCACGCACAGTTATCCTACGATCTCCTAATTTCCTCAACAGGTTTAAACCTAGGATAAGAGCCTCATACTCTGCAATATTTTTTGTACATTTGAAGTGCAGGTTGCAGGCATGACTCTCTGCATAGTCACTCTCTGTGTTATGTATCCACACTCCTGCCCCAACAGTTCTCCTGGTGCATGAACCATCGAAATTCATCTCCCACAAGGGTTCATTTTTCGTTTTATCATCACTTCCTTCCTTAAAACTGGGTTCGCCATCATGTAGCATTATAGGGGTTTCACTAGGATGTGGGTCATTTTGTTTTTCGTCATGTGTGTGGAAATCAAAGGGGTGACTAGTTGGCCGATTGCATTCTATTTCTGGTTCACTTTGAGCCTTTGTTACAGTGCACTGTTTAAATTTTTCTAAGTTTTCCTCCCTTGAGTCTAGAGTAGCCATTATGTTAAAGTCCATAGGCTTTGTTTCCTTGTTGGTATCTCTATTTTGGGACTCTGACCCTTCTGAGGATTCATCATTACAGAGGATGAAAGAGTCAAGGTCTGTATGTACAGAGTATAAAGGTGAGTTTTCAGGCTTCTCGGGGCTACTGACCAGAATTTTCATTTGTGCCTCTCTGTACAGTCTTCTAAGTTGGCCAAAGATTGGGATTGTGGCATAAGCCCCATCCATCTGCATTGTCCCTTGCAGCTTGGTTCCCCATGATCTTGATAATAACATTCCATACTTGGGTGGCACATCTGCCACAACAACATCCATGACCATACATTTTGCTGGGATCTAGGTAAGGCTCACACATAAATCTTTTATCAGGCCAAGACACTTTACTCTACTAGAGTCAAATGAATATAGGTCTTTATAGGGACGAGTTATCTCTAGGCCTAACCTTTCCATCACTACTTTAGGCATCAGGTTGTGTGACGCCCCAAAATCATGCATTACATTGTGGAGAATCTTATCATGGATATTAAGACTGATATAAAAAGGGGGCACTACCCCTTCCTGAAATTTTCCTTCTATCTTTGGACAAAACAGAAGGGCAGGTTGATCGTCACTCAGATTTACAGTGTCACTGTTCTCACCTAAATTTAATGCTTTCAAAATTTGGCCTTTATATACATTCTGCGTGGTCAGCTCAGAGGGTGGGACAGAGATTTTAATTTTTGCAATCTCACTCTCCAAATTGAAAGTGGACTGACTCTTTGGAATGTTCAACTTTGTTTTGTTAGCCACTGCCTTAGTGGCTGAATCAATGTGTTGATTCCTGTTATGTACAGTGTTTTTGATAGTTTTATCAGGAGCACTAACTGCAGTGCTAGTGCTGCTAGTTGGCTTACCTTGTGTATCAGTGTTTTGGTTGTCTTTTTCTTTGTTCTTACCAAAACTCTCAGCTACTTATTTGTTACTTTCAGCAGTTTCTTTAGTAGTTTTCTCAGGTCTTTTCTTGATGGTGACCTCAGAAGCTTTTGGTTTGGGAGTTTCTTGGCTCTTTTTGCTTCTAAGTTCATATTGTTCTCTGACCTGCATCATGGAATTTTCAAATCCTAACTTGTAATCCTTAGTTTCTAACCATTCCTCATCCCAATAAGATGGTGAGGAGTGATATTCTTCTGTGTAACAGTTATGGATTGAATCTTCTGTTTCAAACATGTTTATTGTGGTTCCCTCATACTCTTCTATGATTCCCTCATCTTCATCAAGAAATTTCTCTTGGAATGGGGGAATAACTTGCTAATCTGATTCTCTTTGTCTGTTGGGAGTGGCATTGTTTCTTCTAAAGTTCTGGTTCTGGCTATGGTTTTGATTTCTGTTTTGGTTACTGACTGAGACAACCATTTTTTCCATCATTTGTTGTAGCCTTTCCACATTTTTAGGTAAACGGTCATAATTTGGATCAGATGTGGAAGCTACACTGTCATCTCTATATGTTACCATTTTCTCAACTCTCAATCTTGCTCTTTTCTCAATCAAATTAGCCTCTACACTCACTGCTCCTTTTTGCATGTCTTCCAACGTGTTGTAATCTCTCTCCCTAAGCTGGTAGGCCATGTCAGCATCAAAGCCTTTGGGGTATTTCGCTAGAGCCATACCTTGGGGAGGTTTCATGTGTGGAGGGAGAGCATTGTAAATGCTGTTAAATCTCATTGTGTAATCATGGACACTCTCTCCTACATTTCTTTTAAGGTTTATATATTCTTCTAGGAGTTGGCGAGTGTTGGCCTTAACCTCCCATTTGTTTATGAAAGTCTGATATAAAGATGGAAGATCATTAATGCTACTCGGAGGCAGGCCTTTAAACCATTTCTTCACATCACCCCCTAAGCTCTGGGCAAAGATTCTCATTTTGACTATATCATCATCTATCTCCATATAGTCAAAAGAATCTTCCATCCTATCTACATGGTGTTGGGTTGTGGTAGACTCTTTTGCAGTGAAGTGTGGGATATTTGATTGATAATCACTGGGTAGAGGCACTAGAGGCTGGGGTAAAACCAGAGGTGCATACCAGGCTGCCATGATGGTGTTTTGATGAGGTAAAGGATTGAATTGGGAAACTAGTATATGGATGACAGGGATATTGTGACCAACAGGAGACTGATGAGCATATTTAGGGTGACTGAGCCCCAAGTTTTGAATGAAGTGGATATCAGGGGGTGTAGATGGGGGGGTCTTTCTATTCCTAGGGTGTCTACCACTTTGGGGTGGTGAATCAGGAAGCTCAAGGTCTGGCTGGTCTAGGACACTGAATGACCTAGTTCTTGGTAAGCTGTTTTGAGTGCCTAGGTCAAAGAATGGGTCTGATAGAGCTATAAAGTTTTCTGGTGTAGAGTTAGCTCTATGGATGTGGCGGGAAATAGTTGATTGTTTATGTGTAGGAGATCCCTTGAGGATGCTCTCAGGGTTGTCAACTATTTCAGGTGGTTCTGGGTTAGGATAAGCTCTTGTGTGAATGGTTCTGAAAGCCAGAGTGTTGTTCCTAACCAGGCAGCTTAACCCTACTTGTTACTTCTACTGCGGTTGATGTTGTTATGGCTTTGGTCTCCCAGTGGAGTCTTTAAATCGTTTAGGAATTGTGGAGTCGCCAGGTGGAAGGTTTAGGATGTTTCTGGAGGGTACACTGTCCACCACAGTGCTTATGAGATGTCCCCTTTCAAGGATATCTTGAAAACACAACAAACTCTAACCAGAGATTGACTGGGAGGGAATTTACTAGATATGTCACCTCTTGAAAGAGTGTGAGATCTGAAGGCTACCTGGCCCTTTCCAGACTCTTTCTAAGAGTGTGGGAGAACACAACAAATGGTATAGAGGTTGATCTATGAATAGGAGTGTTTTACTGCCAACCTAACCAGAGATTGTAGGTTTCTGAGGCTCTTATGATGTGGAAGGTGAGAAATACTCAGAATCTCCCCAACGGAGTCGCCATTATGTTGGTGACAACGATGGGTGATAGACAAATGTTATCAGTTATAGGCTCTCAGATTTTTCCCCAGTGGAGTCGCCATTATGTTGGTGTTCCCATGTTTTGGCCAGATTGGCAAGAACAAAAGATGAGACAACATCAAAACACTTTCAGACCTCAGGATCTAGCCCTCCTGGATCCAGAGAGGGATCTGTCTATGATTATAAAAGATATGTGACCTTAAAGCTTAGTGTTAAGATGTTAGGCTAGTTATAGGCACAGGGTTTGTTTGTTTGATTGTTTGTTTGGTTGCTGGTTATCAGGAAAGAAGGGTTCAATGGAAGACAAGGATGAGCAAAGAGGATTAAGGTAGAGGTGAATTATTCCAGGGAGCATTCAAAACCATTGGGCAATGGAGTCAAGAAAGGATTTTCTTTCTAATCAATAGGCAGGCTTTCAATTGGGATAGTCATCTAAAACATTGGATCTTAAAGATGATTGTGTGATATGGAAGGGTAGGAAAGGAGGAGACAACACAGATTCAGGACGCACAGTTAAAGACTAGCTGGTCGCACAAGGATCCTAGTGGACATGGCTAACTCTAATCCCTAGTGTTCCCAAATATTCCAGCTAAATCCTAACAAGAACATCTAAGAGTAGATTCATTTAATTCATACATTAGAGAGCAGGCAAGAACATCCACTACACTGGTTAAATTAGCTGAAATCAATTCTTAGATAACATATTTAGTAGAAAACATCAAAGGCAAGGAGATCAGAAACATAGGGTACCTAACAAGGGTAAATCCCATGCCAATATTCTGATGCAAGCTAGTAGAAACGAAATGAAATGAATTAAAACATAGAGATAGGAAAACATCACCGCTGCTTTAGATCAGGATACAAAGAAATGTGCTTGTCATATTAAATAGCAATACCAGTCAAGTACAACATTTCCAATAGCTGAATACTCAGCCTGAAATCATATTCCTCAGATTATCTTACAACTTTACACAGAGACTGTGTCTCAAGAGAAACTACTTGCAATTCTCTGATAACTGATCAACAACCTTTACAATGAGTTTCTTTGTGAATTTATAGCTGAAGAGGAGCAGAGAAGGTAGGTGGAACACTAAATGAAGCATTAAACTCAGGAAAGAAAGAGGGTCGAAGCCCATTCTGTTTAAATTCTGTGCATTTATCCATGTCACTCTTTGGGTGAAAGAGTGGTCTTCTCCAGGCTTCCATTTACTCCAGTATGTCTCTGGTGTACTTTGGCTGCAGTACTCTGTAGTACTTCTGGTGAATAAACAAAAGGTAAATAAATGATGCTAGGGCCTGCCATACTGTGCAACAAATGCTTCTGATAGCATAGGACTGCTGTAGGGGGGGGGGGGGGGAACTTCGCTTGGACACAATGTAAACTGAAAAAATAATGTGTACCGTGTCCCTGCTCAGGAAGAATCATTCTGCTGATTTGAGACCCCGATTACATTGTTTTCTACGCGCTGGACCTCCTGTGTGATCCTCAAGATTTTCGATCTGGTACTCTTCCCTTAGAAATCTGGAGTAAGGCTTAAAATCCTCAATACTGAATGTTGAAATCCTTGATCAGTAGTTGGTATTTTCTCCGCCACTTCATAAATGTCTCAATTTGCAAAATCTGGGTTTTAATGGCACCGGGTAGGTTTTTCGCAGAGATTGAACTGTCCTTGGATAATATTTATGCCGCCGCTACCTTTCCGGGCATTTCCCTATAGTACTAACTTCTAAATTCAATTCTCTCTGCACAACGCGCCATTTACAATGATACATATGAACCATGGCGGTTTTTCTTCCTTTCTGAGACCCTGCAAAATACGAAAACAAGTTAAGAAAACAATGAATGGGCGTGGTGGATGCAGTGCGAATGATGAACATGGCCGTGCAGTTGGTGAAATGGTGGAATAACGCGACGAACGGTGGAGACTGTTGAAATTTGGTGGAGCGCAGTAGATTTAAATGAAAACCTGCGCAAATTATCATTTAAATGACTATATATGGAGGGCGGGAGGAAACACGTGGAATGAGCGATGTGGCGACACGGTATAATGGCGGGCTGAGTTTGAATCTAGACTGTCCAATCGGAGATCGATGGTGGAAAACACGTCTGGGGGTGATGGACAGTGGGCCAGGGGTATGGTGGCCATGGATTATCGCGTGCACAGCTTCATGGAGCGATCGCCGTTGGATTGCTCGCCCCAGATCGGACGACGCACAGCAATATCGCTCCACGTCCACGAATGAAATTTAATGCGTGATGGGAGGGTGGTTTTCCAGCCGTACCGGTGCCATGCGTCGGATGATGTATGGAATCGCTCCGAAAATTAAAATACCGCCGACCTCCGAAAAGCGGTGCGATGGAAACCAGCAGGTTTTGTACAGTGAGCGGGTGCGGGGACCACAGGCGGACGGGGGAATATGGACCGTCGGATTTGAGGTTTTAAATGGATGGCTGATATTCGATCGGATGGTGAACGGGTGAATAGCGGGCGCGATGGATGGGGTGAGGGCGGCGATCACCATCCATTCTATTTAGATAAACGGCTATAAACGCTTCCGATGAATGATATGAGATGAGCGCTTTTTTGGGCTAGCGCTCGGTTCTAGCGGCCAGGTCACGTGGAGGAAAAGGCTGAGGGGGCTAGGCCGAAAGGGGCTGAGACCCAGACTACGTGGAAAATATGATTTTTGGCCCATTTTAATGCAATTTGAGGGCATAATTGGGTAACGATAGAGGTAAAAGGAGAAATTAGGCTAGACAAGGGGTGTGTGCAAAATGAAAAGTGGATTTAAGATGGTTTAGAAGGTTAGTGAGGAATTTTGGGAGGGGGAAAGATGAGGAAAATAGGGGTCAAAATGGGGTATTCTGCAGGGGTAAAAGAGGCAAATGAAGGCCTTTTGGAGCACCATTTTTCCAATCAGAGAGGCTTTACGGTGGAAATCATCAGAAGGGATTGATCAATGGCCAGAGAGAATAAAGAGGTTTCAAGGATGATGTATTTTCAGGGGAAATGCATTCCTTGAAAGCTCAGAAAACAGTTTAGCCCCTTGTTTTCTTATCAAAAATTCATAGGGGGGGGCTAACAGTCCTAACACGATTCGCAAGTATCCCACTTATGACAAAGAAATATATTCCATTGTGCAAGCTTGTTGACAATGGAAGCATTAAATTTACAGGGAAGGAAATAATCATCCACACGGACCAGCGCCCTGCAGTTCATAAAAACACAAGGGAAGTTGCAGAATGATCGCCATCGAAGTGGTCCACATATCTCAACGGTTTCATTTGAACATCAAGTACAGAAGGGTAGCACCAATAATGTTGCGGACTACCTCAGCAGACCACCGATCGTAGGGGCTCACCTATCATTCTCAACTCTTATGGGCATGAGACTTTCGATTGGCCGCTTCTCTATGAGAGCGACCCTGAGTCTGCCACACTTACAAGGCACTCTTGGGGGGGTACGCAAGTTCCAAATTTTCACCTCAAGATGCACTTTTATGTCACCCGGGACACCTTTGTGTTCCTTCGAAACGAGCGTGCAAGATGATATGGGAAGCACACTACGGTTGAGTCGGCTGGGCATTTATGGGTCAAGAAAACGATGAGTAGTCACTGCATAAGTATTTCTATTGGTCGAACCTTCGAAAGGATGTCGGGAAGCACATCGGATCTGCCGCTGCTTGTGCCATTGCGAAAGCTGACCATCAAGAAGCAAGGCCTATATACTCCGCTACCTACCCCTAGTCGACCTCGGGAATCCATCTCCATGGGTTACATGTTCGGGACTCGCTTCTACTAAGCATGGAAATAGCATCGATGTTTTCATGGTTGTCGACAGATTCTCGAAAGATGGCCATTATGGTGGCTACAGAGAAGAATATCACAGAGAAATCACTGCTAAACTCTTCTTTGAACGAGTGTGGGTGCACTTTGGGATCCCACGAGTCTATCATATCGAGATCGGGATAGCAGGTTCCTCGGGCACATTTTGGTCCGACCTTTGGTCAATGCTGGACACCAAGCTCACCAAGTCCACGACTTTCCATCCCCCAAGCAGATGGCCGGACAAAGGTCGTCAACGGAATGATTGTACACATTCGTGCATGTACAATTCAAAGCATCCACGCACATGGGATGAGAGCCTCCCCTATGTATAACATAGTTATGAGCGGACTCTCCACAGTTCAATCGGCCATAGCCCCTTTCGGGTAGGGCTTGGGATTCCGGCCACTATGTCCCATTGACGTAGCCATGCCATTTGCGGCTACTTAGGCCAATCCGTCTCATGTCCGATCGAAGTCAGCAAAGCAAATAGCTTCATCGAGCGTATTCATACACATACGCTGAGGTTCATGACATATTGGGACAGATCCAATGCTAAGTACAAGCAACGCCATGATCAACATCGTGTCGCACTGACTTCCCAGGGTGGGCGACAAAGTATGGCTACATTTGCAAAAGGAGCGCTTCAACTGGACCCCACCGCAAGCTTCGCCCACTCCGATACGGGTCGAACACCATCACCAAGGCTATAGGGAACAATGCCTTCGAGCTTAGTATTCCACCATTCCTTGGTCCGCACCACTGTATTCAATATGGACCGCCTTTGTCCTTACTTCCCACCTCTACTAGACACCTATGACATTGCAGAACAACTCACACCAACAGAGTTAAACCCTAGATTGCATGGAACATGCCACCCACAGATTGTATCACGGACATGCAAATCAAGAACACTGCTATGCAGAAGATCCAAGCGATATCGGGTTATCAAAGTTGGCCAACTCCTACACCAAGGAAAGTGGTTCACCGGGGACCAAGTTCAACGAAATTTCCTCATCTCATGGAGGAACTTAATGCAATGGGGACCATTGTCTCCTAAGGGGAGGAATGATCCGGTGGATATTGGTGGTCACCCACCTATTCCACTGGGCCCCACCATTGTCTCTTTTAGATTTTTAGTTTCGGCACAACTTACTATTTTTTAGCGGTTTTCGGTTCCTGAACTTGAGAGTCTGTTTTGAGGCCCTAAACGACGTTTTTTGGGAAAAGCAGAGACCAACATGGGTTCATGGACTGATGTTGCTCACTCAAAATTTGTTGTCCTCAAATAGATATTTCTAACGAGGTATGGTTCGCGTCAAACGAAGATTGTATGCCAAAGTTACGTCCTCAGAAGTTGAAACACCAATTTACCCAAACGAGGCCCATAGTTTTGGCGCTTCATCTCCTAGGGTTAGGGTTTTGGATGTTTAGGGTTTTCCATTGTTTCTAAATAATAAATAGGCCCTCAAGCCTCATTGTAACTCGGTTCGAGGCTCAGTGAATACATCTCTTCTCGGAGATAGCTACCGGTGCCTTAGCTAGTTTATTTCCATTCATCCGTAAGCAAATTTTAGTTCTTTGATATTAATGAAATGAAGTGTTATTTCATGTCGCATCTTTGTATTTATGGTTATATGTTTATTACATTGCAGTTTCTGCATATACTGGATCAGATGATGTATGGCTCTATCCATGTGTTTACTTGTAAATGAATGCACAATGTATCTATGGTAAAATAAATTGTATTGATGATGTAAGGAGAAATGCTTCTTAGCGATTCTCATATAAGTATGTTTCAATCTGTTGTTTACACTGTAGATGCAATGTTTTGACATGAAGAAATGCATGTCATGTCTAAGAAGGGTCTATATGAGTTCCCGATGATGTGATTTCTTCCATGCCTTTGGTTTCAATGTTATTTAACCTCTCCTAAAGTTTCATGAAGTTCTCGGCGGTGACACTGGGCTCTAGGGGCTAAAAAAGGTGGCATGAATCCCGGAGTTGCAAGCACATAACCGACTCTTTGGGGCCCCGTCCAGTAACCTTGCCTTGGCATGCTCTGCGGCTATAGGTTTTTAGCTGCTCCCTTGCCCTTACATGCCGCGGCTAAAGCTTAATTTGGTCAAAAATCGATCCTCTTTCAAGGTTTAGGGGTGCGGGAGGTTGGGTTACCTCACGGAGGTGTTGTTGATGCGAGTGTAAGGTTTATTTTGTCGAGGTTTCCATCGGTTCCACTTTCTCAAAGGTCACTAGGAGGTTGAGTCTCATATTACTAAAAACTTGTCGCATGTTTATCTTGTTTGCCCTGTTACTTGGGTAGATATGGGAAGAGGGTGTTACAAATCAACATGAGTGTTTAAATTTTTATACTTATTATTCTTACGAAAAATGTTCTTTGAAACCCCCATTTTGTCTAGAATTTACACCAACAACAACATATGGAGAGAAAAAAGGAGTGAATTGTTTAGTAACTAAATCCTTTGGATGAATAAAACAAAATTATGAGAATTTCTCCATTCCCATGTGGAGTGAATCTGCATTTTTGTATAGAGTTGAGCCATTCGATAGTGAACAATTGTGAAAAGAAGCCCCAAATCTCCACGAACAGGACTTAAACATGTGGTTGGTCGAATGGCATCCAAAGCCCCTAAATGGGATTCTCATAAACCAATTCATTGGCGAAAAGAATTGTTCCCCCATACGAAGTCATCTCTGTTGGGGCATATTGCACTAGGTTTCCAAGGACCAAGATAAAGGTATCACCTAGAAAACCCAAAAACCAATGGGGTAGTCAAATTAGAAAACCAAATATAAGTAAAGCTTAGGGAGACATATATTTATATGGAAGTATGTGATGGATTCTAATGAAATGGAATGACTAAGGGGAGGAAAATAAAGGACTCAGGGTAGGGTCCAACAACCATCGTGATGCATAAAAGTCGAAACCAATGCTCATCCCCACTATGCTTTGAGCACTTCATGCTAACAACCACCAAACATAAGATAAAATAGTAAATAATTTAGTCAAAGTAAAAGAATTGAACATAGGAAGTGTTACCCGAGTCTTTGGTGACCCACCAGGCATGAACCCTGTGTCATAGTGAGGGTGAGTCTGATAATTGTCGCCTCCCTCCCCTGCAATGGTTTTCACTGTGGTTGTCGTTAGTGTCTCGGAGAGTACCACTACTATGTTTCTCTGTCTTCTCCTCACTCACTGCTCAGCGTCCAACACATGCATTGGAGATACACATACCCAACAATGAAGGCTCACAGAAATTCTTGTGCATGTCGAGCCATGTCCATGGAGATAAGTTGTCCTCCACACTAGAGTGGAAACCTACCATTTTCCACACACAGCTGAATCTTACGCAATGGGATATGAGCTCCTCACTTCCCACGATGCATTAAGGAATTGTCTCACTTGCATCGAGGAATGTCATAGACGTAGCAAAAAACACGAGACCAAGGTCTCTCAACCCAAAGCACTAAGACAAAGAAAATTCTCGCCATGAAATTGAAAGGTGGTAATAGTTGTTTGCATGCGTGAATGCATGGGGTGAGATGACCATGCCACCCCTCTTAAATGTAATGAGTGGCAGTGGGGGCTTCCTCTCCTTGATTACTCTAAATTCCAACACCTTGATGAAGGGCATATATTCTTATTTTTATTAACTATCTTTTATGTTAATTACTATTTTTTTGAGCAAAAAGTTCTATTATAATTGGAAATAATGTTTAATTTTTTGTATAACTAAGATTAAATATTATTAAAAATTATATGATGTCATTGTTATAATATCAATGATTACAATAAGAAATGTTAATTTATTAGGAATACTATTTAAATTAAAATTGTGTTTTATTTTTTTAATATTATATTGACTTAAGCTTGCTTTCAAATAGTTAAGAATGGGGATTAAAAATTAATATTTTTTAAAAATACAAAAATATAAATTTATGATCCATAGTAAAAAAATATTTTAATATAAGTGGAAGTCCATTTTTCTTAAAATTATATTAAGATAAATTAAACCAATAACACCAATAATATTAAATATGAGAAACCTTTTTCATTTAGAAGAAATAATAAATACTATTTATTTATTTGGTCGATTTGTTTTCTTATTTGAAAGGGCTCTCAGATATTACGATACTTCCACTTTCATAAATAGCGTATAAATAGTTGAAATATTGAATACGAAGTTTAAGAAAATTGTGTGATATTGAATACGAAGTTTAAGAAAAATTGTGTGGGTTGGCTAGGGATGATTTTTATTTTGAGTGTTTGTTGTTGTTTTTTTGACAACAACCGATGCAATTTTTTTAGGGAGTAGTTGATTATTTTATGTGGGATATTTGATTTAGTCATTTGTAATGATTTGGTTAAATGGATGAAGTCTGGTATTTTCACTTGTACTATTTATAATGGTGTAAGTGTAGTTGATTACGTAATTTTCTTGCATGATATGTATGAGAAAAATGGAGAAAGTTTTGATTATTGAACAAATTTGAGATTTAAAATCTGACCACAAACCAATTTACTAAAGTTTCTCTTGGACTCGAAAGAAGCAACTTGGGGACGAACACCCAGTGTATTCAACAAACTCTCTTGAAGGGGAAAAAAATATTTTGACTCAAAAAAATGTAGTACCTTCAAAATAACACTAGAAATGATTTTTGAGAAGGAGAAAATTTCGTTCCATGGCCTTCATAGTATGCAAGCTAACACATTTTAATTCAAAGTGCACTTACGAGTGCAAAAGAGCAAAAAAAATAGGAAGTATGAAACAAATAGCTTTATGGTTAACGGTTGGTTTGATGAGGAATGCAAAAAGGCAAGAGAGAAGTTTGAAAGAGGTCAAACAAGAAAAACATAAACATCCAAGTTTACAAGTATATTTTTAAGAAAAAGAAAAAATTGATTTCATGGTCTCGGGGAGGGAAGAACTAATCTTCCATGGGAAAATTAGTTATTTTGGAAGGAGCTCCAACTGAGAAAGAATAAAAGCTGAAAATAATATTACAACTTCTCAATTATTTAATTATGCGATACAACTTTATGAGTAGGATCCAAAAATTGACCCTCCCCCCATGGTTAACACTAGTACTAAACTTTTCACACGTGCGAGAGGTCAGAGACAGGTATTAAGAAGTTGAGTGTTGGAAAAGCAAAAGACTTAGTTGAACTTCAAGCAGAGAATCTAAAGTGTGGTTTGAAAATTCTTGCACCTCACATTACGAAAATTTTCAATAACATCATTCAACGGGGGTCTCCCCATGGATTAGACAACTAGTCTAGCAATACCTCTTTTTCAAGAGTGGTGATGTCAATAATCCCTCCAATTATAGGACCACAATGATAAACCCCTTGTTTGCAAAGTTATTTGGAAGTATGTTAGAAAAATAGAATTATGCAGTGGATAGATGAAAGAGATAAACGTGCTAAAAGGGAAATTAAGTTTCAAACCTAAACATTCCATGATTGATCATGGTATAACTTTAAAGGCACATCCTTGAAAAAAATTGGGATAAAAATAAGGAAGACTTTTGTTGCTTTGTTGATTTCAAACAAGCTTTTGACACAGTCTCTAGAGCTAAAATTTGGCATAGAATAGAGGAACTTTGGGTTCCTATGCATCTTAGAAGCGATTGTTCATAAGTTGTATGAGGACGTGAAAATCAAAATCGAACTTCGGTTGGCATCTCCAAAATCTTTATACGTGACATCGTGGGGTGAGGCAAGGGTGCCAATTGTCCCCTACCCTTTTTGGGTTTTTTTATATGTTGACAAATTTGAAGAGTGGTTAAACTTACGAGGGGATGTTGGTGTCCATTTCGGGAAATTTTGTTATAAGACTTCTTTTATACGTGGTTGACTTTATTTTGATTGCTAAATATGCTCTTGGCTTGCAAGAACACTTACTTTCCCTTAAACATTTTTGTAGAAGGGTGGGGATGCAAATCAATATTAGCAAGACAAAAGTGGTGGTTTTATCTAACAAAAGTAAACATAATAAACACAACTTCTACTTAGATGGGAATACTCTTGAAGAAGTTACGGATTACAAATATCGTTATAATTGACTTCCTAATTTGGGAAGGTTGCAAAATGAAAATAACTTTGGGAGGTTGGAAAACATTTCATGCTTTTTCAAAATAGGTGCGAGAGAGTGAGAGCTATACGATTGGAATACCACCCAAACCCTTTTTGGGCTTTTAGCGATTCTAGTGGTTCTCATGATTGTGAACTATGGACCAACAATACATCTAACTTATAGTGGAAGCAAATTAAGAAAATTAAGAAATGTTTGGTTCAAAATTAAAATATAAATTTCCTTATGATATCTTGCTAAATGAAATTTGGGTTTCTCCCATTAAAGCAATTGCTATGGTGCAACTCATAAGATATCAATTTTTTTTGAGCAAATAGAAGAGGATAAATAGCCTAAGGTTGTCCTCAATGACTCATTGTGCAAAAGAAAGAAGACTTGGATGCGACAAAATAACAATTGGTTTAGTAAAGGATGTGAGCCACAAATAGTAAAGAGATAAAGACTTTTATTATGGATAAGTTCAACAAGCGTACTTGGGATAGAGAGCTAGGGAGAAAGAGAAAGTATTAAATTGAATAGTTTAATCCCATTCGTAATCATCATAAAAAAAAGCGTGCATAGGGGCTAATATCTCATAGAGAGCCAAAATTCTTATTGCCTAGTTAAGAATTAACTCTCATCAACTCAGTTGTGAAAGCCCAGAATGTTGGAAAAAGACCAAAAAGAAGTTTAGGGGGAAATAGTGTATTTTTTGCATTTCGGAAAAGTGGGAATAGAAAAAACATTTAAAGTCTAGAGTGTGAGGCCTTAAAAGACAATAGGAACATTTATGTAAATATCCCGACAACTAACTCTTTGGATTTTTTATTTAGCAAGGGGACAGTTGAGAAGTTGGGAGTGCTCATTGTCACATTGAATAGGAAAAGGGCTAAATGCAAAAAATAGCTTGCAGAGCGTTTATCCCATAGGCTATCTTTAGCCTCATGGATGTTAACATTTCTTCTTCTATCAAAACTTAGTAGGAGATTCACGACTTACGAAACGATTGAGTGTTGTGAATGCAAAGAGTGACATGAGCGCTCTTTTCGATTCATACGGGTATCAAAGTCAACCCCAGATTTCACAATCGGGGCAATGGTTTGAATTACCCACCTCCACTTTTTGGCGATGGTTTTGGAGGTAGTTTGCTCGATTATCTAGACAAAACAAAGATCATCTTAACCTATGACATGGTCATATCATTTGGGCTCATGAAATAATTACAAAATTTAATATAAAATAATATAGTACTTATTTGTCACATGAGTGAAAAAATATTAGTTTTTTAATTTTTTAATGTTTGATAAATAGTTTACAACCTAGATAAATTATAATTATGTTAATCATTTTAATCAATAATAATAAAATTACGAGTAAAATTGTTTGTTTAATTTAAAACAATTAATTGAAATTCAAATAAATTTGATTGCAAACTAATCAATCTAGATCTAGATCTATTAATCTGAGAGAATAAAATCTCTTTTCACTTTAAAAAAGTTTAATTTGATCTCTCTTAGTACCTAATAATTCTAAAATTATAATAAATCTATGTTGGTTTTATTCCCTTTAAATAAACTATAAATCAATCATTTTTTATTTTATTTTGACTTACTTAAAATATTTATATTACATTATTTTACAACCTCTCTAAAATATTTATATTACATTATTTTACATCATCTCTACCCTACTTTAACAGAATAAGGGTTTGACAGATGGGTTCAAATAGTGCGACATCACGTTATGAATAATGTTTTGAGAATAAACTTGCAATGGGGCCATTTGCGGGCCTACGGAGATTCCATTGTGCATGCGAGTCAACTTAAATACAAATCACCCCAACCCTGAAGCCTCGCAAAAGCATAAATTTTACCCTCTCGTGAAATCTACTACTGTCAGAGTCTATATTGATGCAGCTCTGAAGTTCAAATCAAAGGTCATCTCGAAAGGGTTTTATTGATTTCCGGAGCATTCAAATGGCTGGATCATCCGCAACACAGCTTGGAAACAAACTCTTAAGTTTGGGAACGAAGATTGTGGCAGTGGGCAGGAATTACACGGCTCATGCCAAGGAGCTTGGCAATGCCGTACCCAAGGTTTGATTCTCTCTGATCTATGTGGAAAAAACATGCCCATGGTAGCGTTAGCGTTTAGATCACTTTCAATATTAACGATAACCAATATTTTTTTTTCAGAGGAAAAAAAAACGCTGATATATTAGGAAAATATAACAGTTAATGATCATGATTACATCACAGCTGTGAAAGACAGCAGGTGAAAGACCCTAAATTATCCAAATACAATCATGAAAACTGCATGGGCGGAGTCAAATGATGTATATAGGCAAACAACATTACGGGTGGAAAAAAAACCATCCCCAATCACAATATCCAGTGCATCCCTGATACATTAATATACATGACATAAAAGATTCATCACAACATGTAATAAAAGGATGCAAGAAAGACCACCAAAACAGAAGAGTAAGAAGTTCATGAAGCATGATAAAAAGATAGAAAAAAGGATCGATATAGGTAGTCCTGTATACCAAAGACCTGCATATATATAATGAAATATATGGATAAAAACGCCAGAAGATGAGGTGTATATTAGCCGGCTCGCCTGGTGAAGAGAACGGCAGCCACATCTCCCAAGCATACGTGAAGTAACCCAGTTGAAAGATGGCCCATCAATACCAGATCCATATATTCCAGCGCCGGCTCGCTTGAAAAAGTCCATATGTACCATGCTCATGAATCGCCTAGACTGAAAATGATAATCTTCATAACAGGATGAAAACCGAATAAAACATAGTCCAATAGTCCCAACATAGAAAGAGGATATCGGACATAATCAACAGGTGCATCAACGGTCCATATGGCCACCAGTGCATTGGTAAAGTAGAGAGCAAAAATGATGAAAACCGCTATGAAAAACTATGGGCAATAACAGTAAGCATAAGAAGTAAAAACAGAGTAGTAAGAAGATTCAAAATAGCATCATGGAATCGGAATCACTGATGACCTTTGCTGCACCCCATCAACATACTGTAGAAAATGCATCTGGCCAAAATCTGAATATATGCCTTTTTTCGATAATTTATTAGCCCTGGTATTATTCTCCCTGTAGATGTGAGTAATAGGAGGTTTATCCATTTTCTGCCACATGTGCAAAGTCCTCTGCTTCCACCCCCTCAGATTTGGAATAGCAATATCACATTTGCCCTGAATCCAATCAATAACGAGCTTAGAGTCCCCATAGAAATTAGGATTCTGTAAATGATAAAAGGTTGCAATAAGGAAACTGCCCCAAAGTGACATAATTTCTGCTTTATTATTGGTATCGGCACCTCCATTCCAATAAGCATGTATTCTCTCATTCCCTGAAATTTTAACCCAAACTCCACATCCAATGGTACCATCCTTTGATGCTCCGTCAAAGTAAATGGCCGGGATTTGAATTTCGTGGCGTCTGTATCTGATAGATCTGTCAGACAATAATAAAGGGGGATCATTCCAATCCAGTAACCAGCTTTCGATGTTGGACACAATATTGTGAGGAAGAAAAGGCCTGTTTTCAAAAATGAGATAGTTTCTGCCATTCCAAACTTCCCATATGAGATAGAAGGGGAGTGACTTATATTTGCTATTAAGCTTATCCCATTCCTGAACTGTCGAAATAAAATCCAATGGAGCCCAGTTCGGATTGGATAAGTGGGGTAGAAAGGTTCTCCATATGTATTTGATGACCGGGCAGGAAAAGAATAGGTGTTGTATGCTTTCTGCTTGTATACGACATATAGGACACTTATTCGGCCCTTGCATACCCCTTTTGCATAGATTATCCCACGTCATTATCTTATCTCTCCAGACTAACCATCCGAATAGTATGATCTTATTGGGAATTTTGCGCTTCCAGAATGGGAAGAAGATCTTTGAAGTGGTACCATTAGCCGCCGTGTAGACCATATATCTGTAGGCATCTTTAACCATGATAGCATCATTCCTCATCGGACCATTCCAAATGATTTTATCTCCTCCCAGCGATCTACAGAAACCCGCAGCCTTAAAAGATGCAATGATGTCCTCCCATTCCGCTGCATCAACACCCATCAAATCCAATTGTTCAGCATTTTTAAAGATCGGTATTTCATTAGACCAATCAGAAATGGTTTGTGATATCAGAAAAAAACCCCGCTGCATGAGAGATGTTAATAGGCAAGGGGAGAGAGTGCATCCTGAGGACAGACCAGATATCGATTTAAAACTTAAAGGTATCTTCCCACCATCACTAAAGCTCCATGTGACGCGGTCACAAATATGAGGAAGGATCTTTTTAAAACCGCGCCAGATGACCGATACATTGGGTGAGGAAAAGAGTTCCTTGTGTAAAATCTGATGTAGAATGTCCCCAGAAACGTATTTACATCTGTTGATAGCGCACCATATGTTGTCACCATTAATTGCCCGCCAGAAAGATTTGAGTAAGAGAGCAATGTTAAAGATTCTGGTGTTGAGAACCCCACAACCATCAAAGTCCGTAGGTCTACAAATGATGTCCAGCTGACAGAGATGAGGCCTCTTAACCAAATTTGTGCCACCCCACAGAAATTGGGAGATGATCCCGTTTATAAGCTTTACGATCTTGGCCGGTAAGTAAAAGAGGTGTCCCCAGTAGACCATGAGCTGTGATAAAACAGCCTGAATAAGTATGAGTCAGCCCCCCATAGAAAGCCATTTGTGAGTCCATCTGAAGATCCGGGTTCTAAAACGGTCCACCAACCACATCCAGTCTCTGCATTTGTATCCACAGGGTTTTAAAAAGCATCCCAGATATGTGAATCCTTCAGAAATATGATGACATTGAACCCCCAAAAGATCTGCAATAAAAATAATCTCCTGTCTTTCACCCTTGTCAAAGAGTAGAAAAGATTTTCCTTTGTTCATTCCCAATCCGGTGGCGGACTCAAATTTCACCAAGATCATTTGAATATAAACCCAGTGATTCCTATTAAGGTATCCGAAAAGCAACATGTCATCAAAAAATAGGGAATGATGGGTGGCAATAGCTTCTGAGAAAGAGAAACCTGTGATATGTCCCCGCTGTTCAGCATAGTGTAATCTTCTGCTAAAACCATCAAGAATCAGAATAAAAATAAGAGGGGAGAGGGCACATCCCTGACGGAGGCCTCTGGCAGCTTCGAAGAAACGAGTGGGGACTCCATTAACCAGAACAGCGTATCTGACAGTTGATATGCATGACATGATCCATCGAATGATACCGATTGGGAGGCCACATCTGAGAAGAAGAAGCCTGATGTATGACCAATCAACCGAGTCATATGCCTTATGTAAATCAAATTTCATAATCAGAGTTTCCTTTTTTCTTGTATGTGCCGAATGTAGAACTTCTTGTGCAATGGCGATCACATCGTGAATGGAGCGGCCCTGTAGGAAACCATATTGTTCAAGGCTGATGTGATAAGATAATATGGCTCTGATGCGATTTGATATGATTTTAGAAGTGATTTTATACATAATATTGCACAATGCAATAGGTCTGAATTCATTGAAAGATTGTGGATCAGCCGTCTTGGGTATCAGGGCAATAAAGGTGGAATTAAAGTTTGCAGGCATATGACCTCTTCTCCTGATCAGTTCAATCACCTCCGTTAGCTCTCCACCTATAATGTCGAAAAAATAAATGAAGAATTCCACCGGCCAGCCATCCGGCCCCGGGCACCTATCATGAGCAAAGGACTTCAGCACCTTATGCACTTCACTCCCTTTAATTTCCTGTTCCAGAATCTCAATTGCCGTCGAGTCAAACATTCTCGGGACACTATCTAAAAACCATTGTTGATTTTCCACATCAATATGCATCTCCTTTTTATAAAAATCAGAGAAATGTGTGAAGGCTTCATCTTGTATGTCCTCTGTTGTTATAGCAAAAGTGCCATCTGCCTTCTTAATTCTTCATATGGCATTCCTGTTCCTTCTTTCTGTTGCATATTTATGAAAGAATTTGGTATTATAATCACCCTCCTTCAGCCATTTTATCCTACTCTTGAGTTTCCAAGTGGTTTCTTCAATCTCCAGAATCCGTTTCTTCCTCTTCCCCAACTGATCAAGTGTCGCATATGATGCTTCCACTGGTGCCGAAGTAGTAAAACCTTTATATATATCTTCCATCTGATTTTTTATATCCTCAAGTTTAGCCTTGAGGGCGGCCTTCTTCATAACCTCCCACTTCTTTGAGGCCACTTTCAACCTTTGAAGCTTTGAATGAAAGCGATCAATAGGGGAAGATATATCACAGTCAATCTCGTCCTTCCAAGTCGCTTTCACAAGATTGATATAATCGATATCATCCAGCCACACTCGGTTAAACTTGTATGGACAACCTTTAGAAAATCTCCAATCGTTCCATGATAAGGAGATGGCCATGTGGTCGGATATATCAGAAAACACGATCATAGATCTGGGGGTCCCCCATTTGTCAATCAAGTTGTCCTTTATCAATGCTCTGTCCAGCCGCTTTGCAATATACTCATCCCCTTTTCTTTTATTAGTCCATGTGGGAAAGAGTTGGAAGGGTCTCACATCAATCATATGAGAATAAAAAAACATAGCATTTAAAAAAATAGAGAGTGGATCCAAGTGGGTATGAGCCCCCCATAATTCATCAGCCTGCAAAGTAAAATTGAGATCTCCCAATATGATCAGGTTCGGCAGTCGAAAAATGCCCAAAAAACGCAGATTGTTCCAGAAAAGTTGCGTGCCGGCATATGGGGCATATAGATTGATGATGTTGATTGGTTCGATCCTGCCTCTCATGTGACCAGAGAGGAGAATACCCCCAGAGAAGCTATATGCTTTGAACGTGAACTAGTCAGGATCCCACATAGCAATTAAACCACCAGAGTGTCCATTTGAGTCTGTTGCCGCCGCATGCCATCCAATTATGAAGTTTAGGAAGATCTTTAGAGCCTTCTTCCACATGCAAAGAGTCTCCTGTGCCAAAAAGATGCTACACTTACTGTCCTTAATCAAATCCCGTAGGCAATGTGTTTTGGGGCCATCACCCATACCCCGAATATTCATTGATAATATGTGGTTCATTGGAAATCCAGATCCGAGTTGCTTGCTCTAAGCGCCCGAGACCCCTCCCAGTTTGCAACAGCCTTCGATATAGGGACATCAGTGAGGTTTTCCCCTCCCTCAGCAAACAGAGCTATGGATTTGTATTTCCCCTTAACCTGTTTCTTGTTGTTCTTGGTATTTTTCCTTATAGAGACACATGCATTAGAAGGTTGAGGAGCATAATTATCTAGGTCCGAAGGAGGCCTTTCGAATACAGACAGTGCAGCGAGATAAAAATTTGGGTTGCGTAGAATAGAATCAATATCACATCCTACCGAGTTCCTGGGGGATTCAGGAGGGGTGATAGCATCGTCGGGGTCAGAGAAAGAATTAGATATGGAAGGCCGGAGCCCAGGTGAAAAGGATGGAGCTGATGGTCCACCAACCGAAGATAGAATAGGTTGGAAAAGCGGGGGGTTCGATATGATATGGTGACCCAGTGAGAAGCTAGAAGATGAGACCCCAGTACCGGAAACCAAGACAGGTGGAGAGTGAGGAATAACATGCGGAGAGAGAGAAAGAGCAGGCTCAGCAGATGGTAAAACAGGGTTAGCAGGAGACATTCTATCACCCACATAAGGAGGTTCTGCCAGTAAAGTAGGGGCCCGTGAGTCATAATTCTCATCAGCAGATAAAAAGGCATCATTCTCCGAATGAGAGGGATATGGTTTACCTGGAATATTGCCTCCCGAAGTGCTAGTCGCAGCATGATCAGGTCTGCTGCCATCTTCACCCGCGGTTGCATCCATCGACCTTCCTGAGCGCAGTCAGAGAGGACATTTGTCCCTTAAATGTCCTGTTTTATAACAAATCAAGCATCTGAAGGGAATCCCCCAGAAATCGATACGTTGTCTGTGCCGTCTGTTTCCCCATAAAAGGTCGACATCCCCTGGTAGACCGCCCACAAAATCGACTTCCACCAACAGCCAGGAAATTCTCTTATCAGCAGCACCAATAATGCTCGGGTCAATATACTTTGTAGTGCCAATTGAGTCTCCAATTTGTTTTAAAGCCTTCAAAGTCCAGAACTCCAGTGGTAGACCTGGGAGTTTAACCCAGACAATCCGACTGCGTGGAGCTTCCATTACCGGATTGAAGCCCAGGTACCACGGTACCAACTGCTAATAACTCCTACCTCTGACCCACATCCTGCTGATTATCTTATATACATCTCGCTGGTCCATAAAATGGAAGGAAAACCAACCATTAATTAGTAAGTTGACCTTTGGTGCATAACCGATAATGGGGCTCCAATGCTGCTTAATCCATGCATTCGTATCAACTTCTGTGTTATCAGGAAAAATCCATCGTCCTATAACAGCCCTTCTCTGTAAACTTGCGACCCTTCTGAGCATATCATCATCATCTAGGTAAATCTCATTAATCTCCATTCTATGCCTGTAGTAATTCTTCTTGTTTTTCCTTCGTCTATAGTTTTGCTTCCTGTTCTTGTCTAGCTGCGGGTCGGAAGAATCAGACTTGTTATAATCAAGTTCACTTCTAATAATGTGTTCATCCAACTGGTATTCAATAGACTTCTACTCCTCTTGACCTGCATTTGAAACACTAAAGACCTTATCTTGCGAATTCTCGTCCATTGTAATTGTGCCCATGTCCATTAATAAATGAGAAGTTGGTAAAGCTACCACGTAGGGAATACAGTACACATGGATAGCCAGATAGCCGTCAATGAAACGAAAGTAGGTGAAGACTTAAGAATAAGTCATAATATTGATTCATCGCGCCATATGCTTTATCACAAATAAAATAATCTTAGAAGACCTCAGTAGCGAGAATAGCGCAGTGACGGTTCCGGACAGCTGAGTAGGCCGTCAGGAAAAAAGGAGGATACAATCAAGAGTCCAGCAATGGAAAGGAGAGGAAGATCGTGATTCGATAAGCTGCCAATAAGCATGTATGTCAGGTTACCAAAAGGCAGATCATAGAGCCAACTCCCTCCAATAAACTCGAGAATAGAGGATCATCAAATCAGCCAGGTGACGTCCTGATCAAGAAAGCATTATCCCAGCACCAGCTCGACAGAGTAGCCGTCCCTGTGAAAGAGTTAGCATTCTTAAAAGGCCAGCATTTAGTGGGGGCAGATAATCCCAGAAAATCCCTGACAACCTCCAGATGAGTGAGTTGACAGAAAACAGATCAGAGAGCCGCCACTGTGTAGATCATGTACATTACTAAAAGTGGCGAGATCCAAAAACATAAGAATTCAAAGGAGGAAAAACAAGGATCCATAAATAGACATGTGATGCCCATCAGCAAATAGTCCTCGTGAAGTGGGAGGATCGTCCTAGTATCAGCGAAAAGATATCACCCTTAAGATCACCACCAACTAAGTGATCCAATAGGATTCGCCAATCAGACAAATAAATTCCTGGATAATAAATATCATGAGAAGTACATCCAAGCGGCCGAAATGGAGACCATCAGAAAATTCAAAAACAATCCAGAAAACCTATGGAAAACGGTTATATGTGCCGGAAAAAATCGTCGTAATAACCAGACCAGTGCATGGCCATCATCATTCAAAACTGCAACAACAGCAGAAACAGCCCAGAATAGTCCACCACCTTTCTCTAATAGAAAACCAAAGCTTTTACATGGTCGAGTAAAAGTAATGGAGATAATACATCTATTCCAGAACTCAGACCAGAAATCCACCCAACCGAGACCAATGGTGTGGGATTTCGAAGAAGATTGAAAACTAGACGAGAGAACAGGATTGATGAGGTCCTCCTTGCTACTCATAAAGCTTGTGTTGTATATAAATAGCGTAGAGAATATAAAAGGCAATAATGAAGAGAGTTAAGGAGATACCAATATCCACAAACTCCCAGAAATTCATATTGTCAAATGGATTAGCATTCCAGTTGGTTCATACTCATTCTCTGAGTCCACTGGCTATGGCTATAATGCACGATGGCTCGTCCCAAGCTCTCTCATGTCCCAAGCTCCTACAAAATCGAATGAAGATGGCCTCCTCACAAGCCGAAATCCAAGAATAAGGGATCGCAAAGACAAATCAATATAAGGGAGAGATCAACCAAATCTCTCAAATCCGTATACATCGATGGTGGCATGTCCTGGTTTGAAAGCATTTACTCTTGTTTAATGTCTTGCAAAGATTCGACGTAAAAGTGGCAACAACCTCTGAAAGCTCTCGTGGCAATGTACGTACCGGGTGCATTCAAAATAAACATAGTTGGTTAGATGCTTGTAGCCATCTTAAATCAAGGAACACAAATATGCCAACCGCTCTTCTTACCTCCATATGGCTTTCCCCGTTCCTTCTTCGTTGAATATTTATGAAAGAATTTGGTATTCCCCGTTCCTCTAAATCAAGGAACACAAATATGCCATCTCGCCTTCTTAATTCTCCATATGGCATTCTCGTCTCTTTCTTCTTTCTGTTGCATATTTATGAAAGAATTTGGTATTATAATCACCCTCCTTCAGCCATTTTATCCTACTCTTGAGTTTCCAAGTGGTTTCTTCAATCTCCAGAATCCGTTTCTTCCTCGTCCCCAACTGATCAAGAGTAGTATATGACGCTTCCTCTGGTGCCGAAGTAGTAAAACCTTTATAAATCTCTTCGATCTGATGTTTTATATCCTCAAGTTCAGCCTTGAGGGCAGCCTTCTTCAGAACCTCCCACTTCTTTGAGGCCACTTTCAACCTTTGAAGCTTGGAATGAAAGCGATCAATAGGGGCAGATATATCACTGTCAATCTCGTCCTTCCATGTCGCTTTCACAAGATTGATGTAATCCATATCAGCCAGCCACACTCGGTTAAACTTGTATGGAAAGCCTTTTGAAAAACTCCAATCGTTCCATGATAAGGATATGGCCATGTGGTCGGATATATCAGAAAACACAATCATAGACCTGGGAGTCCCCCATTTGTCAATCAAGGTGTCCTTTATCAATGCTCTGTCCAGCCGCTTAGCAATATACTCTTCCCCTTTTCTTTTATTAGTCCATGTGGGAAAGAGTGGGCTAGGTCTCACACCAATCAAATGAGAATAAAAAAACATTGCATTTAAAAAACTAGAGAGTGGATCCAAGCGGGCATGAGCCCCCCATAATTCATCAGCCTGCAAAGTAAAATTGAGATCTCCCAATATGATCAGGTTCGGCAGTCTAAAAATGCCCGAAAAACGCATTGTTCCAAAAGTTGTCCGCCCGCATATGGGTCATATAGATTGATGAGATGATGTTGATTGGTTCGATCCTCGCCTCTCATGTGACCAGAGAGAATAATCCCGCAGAAGCTATATGCTTTGAACGTGAACCAAGCCAAATGATCCCACATAGCAATTAAACCACCAGAGTGTCCATTTGAGTCTATTTATTAACGAGAACTAAAATATGCCAACATCTTTCAATTTACCACTATCTTATTAATCAAAATATTTAATTAGCAAAATGATTAAAGTGATTAATTCCAATAAAAAAAACATAGAATAAATATGTTTTTAAAATAAAATGATATTATTTTAATATTTTTATAATAATAATGGTTGTTAGTGTGTTTTATTATTTAAGCCTAGTTGCATTTATTTCAAAGGAGCGTCTGAAGTGCCTATGGCTAAAAGGAATTTAGAAAAACCTCCACAAAAATATCCGGTCATTAGGCTAGTTATAAACAGAAAATGCATAATTTTTTCTGAGAAAGTTCCATAAAAGCTTTTGTTATAAAACATTATCAATGAGCTAAAACGATTTTTGTTATATACAATCACAATCATTCAAAGAAAAGAACATCATAGTCCACCTAAATTGTCACAATGATTAAAAGAGAAGCATATCACTTAAATGTCTTTAAAAATAAAAGTTTTACTGCTGTTAAATGTATCTAATTTTATGTAATTAAATTACTTCATGAAATAATAAATTCTTAACTATTTAAATATACTTTTAACTGTTTTTCAACTATCATAAATTTTTTTAAACATAAATAATAATTTAAAATATACTGAAAAATTACTTTTAAAATTATGCATTTAACTTTAATTCTAAATATATAACAAAATTAACAAAATTCTTTTATTATTTACATCCACAGGGGAAGATTCTTTTATTATTTACGACATGCCTGATCTTCTTTTTGAGACGTGACATAAATACGAGCATTGCACGTGAAATATTCTATATGTTGGGATATGGGAACTTGATTGGATTGGAAACTTAATTGTTTTTCTTAAATATTTTGTGGGTTTGGTTAAAAAAATAGGCTATTTTAATTCAAAGACGAAATGGTTTTTAAGATTATATTTATAGTTAATTTAATTAAAATTAGATAGAAATTTTAAAAATTTTAAAATTAAATGGTTAAATTTGTATTATTAAAGTAATTAATTTTTAGAATGTTAAATTTATTTATATATTTAAAATTATATTTTAAAAATAAAAAATCTTGAGATAAATTTATCTAGAAAAACTAATCACTCTTTAAATTAAACTACACCCAAAGAAAACCCTTCTACGCTCTAGTTAGCTGGGTTGATTCAAAAGACATGAGTAACTTTCAGTGTGACATATTGTAAACCGATCAGGCTTCTAAAATTATTAGATGCTAATCTGGAAAATCATTCATTTTCTTCAGTTCCGGACTGAACGGGGTTGACTGAAAAGACACGAGTAACTTTCAGTGAGAAGTTGAGATATTGTAAACCGATAAGGCTTCTACAATTATTACATGCTAATCTGGAAAATCATTCATTTTCTTCAGTTCCGGACTGTTCCAGCAACCATTAACGTTTGGTAGTTTAAAAACATTCATTAAATGAGATACGCAGGTAAAACTTGGTCTCGATATCAATATTCAAATTAATATAAAAACTTACAAACATGCGATATACAAATAAAGCTTACATCTCAGACTTATCTAATACATACAAGTAGATATTATTAGCTCCCTGCAACAGTGCTACCCGTCCTTTGTACATTGCACACCACAGATTCCAAGGCATGGCTTCGGGAAAATGCCCTCCAAATTCACCAAATTTTCCCAGTCATTACCTGTTTCGAAGTCGATGGACTCCTAAGATGAAGAAACTGCCATTGTCGCATCGTCGGCAGAGCTGTGCAATGTCTGAACAACAGCATTTATTCCAACGAACTTGTTTCCATCGCTAACATCCATTTCGGCGCTTTCGTCTGCCTCGGCAGCTGGAAAAACTACTCCTGCTGGTTTCTTCAGCCCCAAATGAAAGAGAGATTTTCTACATGAAGGACACGAGGGTTTGGAAATGAGCCATGCATCTATGCAATCCCCGTGGAAACTGTGACCGCAATCTGGTAATACTCGCACCTTTTCTCCTTCCACGAATTCTGCCAAACAAATTGGACAATCCAGGCCTCCGAGTGGGGTGCTTGTACGGTAAACCCTTGCCGGAAGTGCTTTTAGATCCATTTTCGTGATACCAGTTTTAGCTCTTTCGAGACTGCCATTAAGTGATGGCTCGGACATCACACGCCACCGTCTACTACAGCGTCGAAAGGCAGCGATCGCCAAGTTGCATAGGATGGAAAAGAGCAAAACCGCCAAGATGAAGGCTAAGCCTGAGGGGACACCCGCATTGGCTACTGATGTAAACTGCGCTGATTCGTCTGGCTTCTCCAGGAAGGGGGCGATAGGAGCCAATGATTGCAATGTGTTCCGATTTTGGAACAATCTCCTTGTAGAAATAAACAATATAGGGGAAGACACACTCTGCATATTGCTAAAAAAGAATTCAATCGCACCAAAACTGGAAATGGACACAATTACCTCACAAGCCTTGAATTGAACCAGAAACTTTGCTTGCATGAAGAAGTATAAAGCAAGAAGAAATGTTACACAAGCCACAGATTATAAAAAAAGAAGATACAGTGCTTGTAAAAGAAGGGAGCGGGTGGTTCTTCATAAATACATTGGCGACCTAGACATTCAACAAATAAATGCCTGGCACGTAAACGCCGTGTCGGGTTCACGGAAAATGTCGCCCTGGAAAAAACCTACTGTTCCAGACAACACGAGACCCACAACTATCTTACAAATACAAAATTTCAAATGTATCTTACAAAATTTTTAAATGGATACTCATTGTTTAAGGACGAGTTGGGCGAGTGCAGGGCTTTTCATGTCAGAAAGCATATGCATGCTATCAACTTATTGGTTGTACTCCACGAGTTCAGTGTGTCATGATCGTGCCTGGATACAGGAATGTTGGGATAATCTCCCCTGTATTAATATGCAAGTAAACAAAAAAGCTATATTGTCGGCAACTTTTCAGGTGGTATGATCAGTATTTGAATAATGATGGTACCTTAATCCAGATTAGCTATCTCCACTTCAAATTGATAAATTTTACCATTACAATAATACATCTTAAAAACTCAACTTCCAACTCAATAACCCAACTGTTGGAACTTTTGGAGAATTCCGAACACAGAGGAATAAAAAAAAATCCTCTTCTACAACACATAGATAAAATAAAAATTTAAATTGCAAACACAGAGAAATGAAATATAGACTTTATTTCATTAAAATAAACTTGAATGGTTACAAAACAAGTCTTCCTTCCTCAAAACTACAGTTCTGGATTTACAACTAAAATCACTGACTGCTGCAAACACAGTGCTTCAATTTTTGTCTTTGTGCCCCTTTTCAGCCTTCGGGCAAATTACAATACACAATAACTACACAATTGCTCATTGCATATATATATATATATATATATATATATATATATATATATATATAACATTACAATATTATATATTATAAATATCTCATATTTATAATATATAACCAAAGTTAAAACTCTAAATGTACCACGGTAAATAAAATTAACCTAGCGTTAAAGACTCTAAAACATTGTGAGGAAATAAATAAATAAAAATATTACAATAAAAAAACTTTATTCTCTTGTGCTTTCTAGAGGCTTCTTGGAGTTCATTCCCCTGATTTCCTTTATCCCCAGGAATTACTTTGAGTTGTGAAGAGGTGGGTTCACAGATGGATGATGTCATTCATTTCGGGGGTTCTCCTTCCCCTTGTGTTGAACCCTCGGTTAAACTGAGAGAAATTGAGGGAGAAAACCGCATCTTGTTATTGTTGTGATGCAAAGGCAAGCTCCAACTCCCTCTCACCACTGATTTTTTGTAGGCTCCAATCTACAAGAGGCTACTACCTCAATTCTGCAAGCTACAAATTGCAAGGAAGCTCCAACTCCCATCTATTTTCTGCAGGTTACAACCTACAAGAGGATCCTACCTCAGCTAGCTACAACTGGATTTCTATCAAGCTACAACTTGACATGGAAGCACCAACTTCCTCACTGTACAATAAAATCATATGCTGATTTACCTAGATATCAGCTCTGTTTTTCTCCTTCTTTACTGTTATCCTTCCGGCCTTCAAATTTTCTTTATATCATCTCTAGATCTTCACAACTCCTCTCTCTGCTCCTTCTTCTTCTTACACTGTCTCACTCATTTCTTTATTCTCTCAACTCTTTTATGCATATGTTGGTAACATTATTTATAGGGATCACCTCATAACTGTTTGCATTCCACAGGGAATTTGAAATGAATAGGTATGACTCTTTGCCTTCCCCCTTCTAATTTTCTTGTCCAGCACCCTCAGAATAATATAACAGAATGTATATATATTTGTGTATTACAGTGGAGTTTTTCTTTGCCTTTGGAGACTTGCCTCTGCATCCATAGTTATTAAAACCGGAACCGGTGACCAGACCAGTGGACCTAATGAACTGGGTTTCAAACCAGAACTAGTCTAATCAGTACTGGTCAGATCTCAATGAACCGGTTTTAAAAAAAAATACATTAAATAAATATTTTTTAATAAAAAAAACTATTTTTAAGATTTGCAACCATGATTCCAAGCCAATAGAGACAAAATATGCAAAGTTTGCTCATTTATATACCATGCAAAGGTGACTATATCAAAATGGCACCGAGTGCAATACATATCATCGAAAAATACATAAGAAATGAGGCTCCAAATGGCCCATAAAGTCCAAAAACAATGCTACAAGCTATGAGGCCATTGGCCTAATACAAGACTACACATGAATGATGATCAATCATCAAATTCATCACCGCTACTAGACACAGGATCAACATCGGCCG
>JAXQQM020075072.1:0-17500 GCA_034641835.2 Pinus albicaulis
GGAGAAAGATATGGCGGGAGAGAGTGGTAGAGATAGGGGGAGGGGGAGAGGGAGAGAGAGGGGGGGTGGAACAAGAGAGGGGGAAGGAGAGAAGAATGGAAAGAGAAAGGAGTGGTGAGGGGAGAGACAGATAGAGGGAGGGCGGAGGGAGAGGGATATGGAGAGGGGGAGGGTGGGGAGAAGGTGGTTGAAGGGGAAGGGGAGAGGGTGACAAAGAGAGAGAGAGAGAGAGAGAGAGAGAGGGAGGTGGAGATGGAGAGATAGACATGGGTAGGGAGGGGGAGATTGGGGGAGAGAGAGGAAGAGAGAGAGGGAGAAGGGAAGAGAGAGAGGGAGAGGGAGAGAGATAGGGGTATGAATGGGAGAAATATAGGGGGGGAGAGAGCAGTAGAGACAGCGGGAGGGGGTGAGGGAGAGAGAGAGGAGGGGTGGAGCGAGGGAGGGGGAGAGGGGGAGAGTGGGGTAATGAGAGAGGAGTGAGGCGAGAGAGAGAGAGAGAGAGAGGGAAGATGGAGAGGGAGAGTGAGAGGGGGAGGGTGGGGAAGGGCGGTTGAAGGGGAGGAGGAGGGGGAGGGGGAGGAAGAGAGAGAGAGAGAGAGAGAGAGAGAGAGAGAGGGTGGATATGGTAGGGGAAGAGAGTATGAGAGGGGGATGGGGAGAGTGAAAGTGAGAGTGAGAGAGATGTAGAGGGAGAGGGGAATAGGGAAAGAGAGAGGGTGGGATAGGGAGAGGGGCATCAGTAGTGGGAGGGGGCGGAGTGGGAGAGAGATGGAGGGAGGGAGAGAGTCGGGAGAGAGTGGGAGGGAGCGAGTGTGTGTATGGTTGTGTGTGTGTGTGTGAGAGAGAGAGAGAGAGAGTAGGTGGAGGGGGAGGGGGAGGAGATGGAGAGGTAGGAGGAGAGATCAGGTGGGGGAGGGAGAGAGGAGAGAAGTGGGAGGGAACGGGAAATGGATTTGGAGAGAGAGAGAGAGAGAGAGAGAGAGAGAGAGAGAGAGAATGGAGGTGGAGAGAGAGAGAGGGGGGGAATGGAGGTGGAGAGAGAGAGAGAGAGAGAGGTATGGATGGAGAGAGAGGGAGAGAGGGAGAGAGAGAGAGGGAGGGGGGCTGTGGGAGAGAGAGAGAGGAAGGGAGGGAAGGGGAGAGAGTGGGAGAAGGAGATAAAGAGGGGGAGAGATGGAGAAATGGAGGTGGGAGAGAGATATATATACAAAATGTTAGAGAGGGAGAGGGAGAGATAGGGCAGAGAGAGGGGAGGAAGAGAGGGTGGGAGATAGAGTGGTAGAGAGAAGGAGACGTAACTTTTGTGGGTTGTTCATATCTCTTAAAGAGGATATCAAAATCTACCCCTAATGGCCTCCCTAATTCCACTTTTGGAGGTTGATAATGCTCCCCTGAATTTTTTTTTTTAGTAGTGAAGTGATGTTGTTTATGTTTATGTTTATTCTATATTTCCCACATTTTATATATTGCATGCTAGAACATTGAACTTAGAAAATCCAGAATTCTAGATACATTGTCAATTTAGATTTCATATTTTATGTATAATTTTAACAAATGTATTGTGATGAACTATCCAGTGTAATATGCAAGTTAGTGTAGGAATCATATTGGTATCAGAGTATGTAGCTTTGGGTATTTTGTTGTAGTTTTTAAGGGATCTAGATTGATTTAAGTAGAAATTTTTAAGACCCTACATATGGCCAAAGAATATATTGAAAACCCTCAAGATGTGTCAAAGGAGATTTTCTCAAGGGTAGAGGAATAGGCTTTAGATATCAACCATAACATGAATCTCATTATGGATGCTCTCGATAACATGTTGGATGTATTTTCAAACATAGAGGCCAAACCATAAGAAAGAATGAAAAAAGGAACAACCTAGCTCATGAGTCATGAAGCACTCAAAGCTTCAATATGGAAACAAAGGTATACATCAAACCATATAAAATGAGATTGATGCTTTCAATTTAAATCACTAATTACAATAGTTATATATTTATTTTAGTGTTCCCAACATAGAGGAAGGACAAGAATTTTTATTTATCATATGAGATTAGAGGGACATGCTTAGATATGATGGGAAAGCAACAAATAATCCCTAATAATAGAGGGATACCCTCTAGTGATTATGGGGGAGGATTTCAAAACTCTTATAAAGTAAAATTTCTACCCTATCAGGTATCTAGATGACTAATGGTTTTAGTTGAATTACTTCAAGAAAAGACGAGCGTTGAGAGTATTAGAGTACTCGAAATTTAGGAAGATGAAAATAATTTTTGGTATCTCTCCAAAGAACCAAGAATTTATCGTCAATTATATGAGGGGTTTAAATAGTTTTCTGCAAAAATAAGAGATGTTTAAACCCATAACAATGATGAGGCTTGTCTACAGGAACAATACCAAGAGAAAATGCACCAAATGAAAGGGAGATAATGTGGGTCAAAGTAGAAGTATCACAATTAATATTTATAGGAGCAACAGAGGAAGTATAAATGGGGGAAAGACAAAAATACAATATCCATAACACATTAGTGCAAAGATACAAACAACTGCTAAAATCATTGTAAAATTGACAGTAATTCACATGAGAAGTGTTGGAAGCTACATCTAGAGCTCAAGTCAAAGAACCAAAGAAATGATGCTAAGAATAAGAATATGATGGCCATATATTCAAATAATTAGGTGGAAAGAAGCTCATATGTGGATGAGAAGATTGTATATTAATTAATGCAGAAGGGGATGGATCTAAGTAGCCTTAAAAAATAAGAAGTGAAGGAACTTACGTTACTCTTCCATATAAATACACAAGTCAAGAAGACAAAAATTGATGCTCTATTCGACTCCTAATCATAGGAAAATATCCTAGAAATAAATATAGTTCCAAAATTGGGACTGAAGACTCATGACCATCCTAGCTAATAACCATTAAGATGCATCAACATGGAGGAAAAGATAAAGGTAGAAAAACCTATGCATAATAAAATTTACTATTATTGTTAATTTACTATTATTGTTAGATCCTTCACCATCACATTGATCCAGGTAGATATTGATGGCCACCCTTCTATTCCACTTGCACCCCCACCATCGTTTCTTTCATTTTTTTTAGTTCCCTTAATTATAGAACAATTCACTATTTTTAGCATTTTTTCGGGTCCTAAATTTAGAGAGATGTTTTGAGGGCCTAAACAAAGTTTTTTGGGAAAATAGGGAGCAACATGGAAGTTCCTTAGATTTTTCTCAATCCAATGTTGTAATCCTAGGATAGATATTTCTAATGTGGTATTGATCACGTCAAATAGAAATCATATGCCAAAGTTACGTCCCCGGGAGGTTGATGTACCAATTTACCCAAACAGGTTCCATAGTTTTAGTGATTCATATCCTAGGGTTAGTTATTTGAACGTTGAGGATTTTTCATTGTTCGTCAATAATAAATAGCCATTTGAGCCTCATTGTAACACAGTTCAGTGGCCTGTAGCCATGACAATTTTCTCAAAGATAAGTTACCGGTGCCCTAGCTAGTTTATTTCCATTCTGTTTATAAGCATATTTCATTTATTTGTTATTAATGAAATGAAGTTTTATTTCTGCTGCATCTCTACATTTATGTATATTTTTGCATTTCATTGTCTTAGTGCACAAATTTGGATCAGTGGTATCAGAGAATTCTTCTCTTTCTCAATCCTTCTTTGCATGTCCCCAACGTGGTCTAGATATAAGGAGTTGGGGATCTATCTAGTTGAACCTTTGCAAGATCAGCCTCGTAAACCCTGATGACCACACATGGGGGAAGAAAAGCAAGATGAGGGATCAGGAGATCCTATCAAAATATTGCTCGAAAAGAACCTCAAGAAAAATAGGAACATGATGATGGAAAACATTTTTCATATCCTTCAACGGCTACCAATCGGTGATGCATCTACATCCAACAGCCACTCTGGAGGTGAAAATCCTTTTAAGGTCAATTTAAAATTTGACATTCCCATATTTGAGGGCCAAATAGATGTAGACATCGTAGATATATGGTTGAATCTATTAGAAGTATATTTCTCAGTTCAATACTTTTTTTTCTGAGAAAGTGTTACCTTCTCACTCCTCAAAGCCTCCCCCCATGTCAAGGACTGGTGAGAAACCTACTGGGAGAAAACGAGTGAGGAGGAACCCTCTGTGTTCTCGTTTGCACTGACTTGGAATTATTTTTGAGATGGAATGAAGGAAAAATATTAATCCGTGAGGAGCTATGAGGAAAAATACATACAATGGAATACATTTCAGCAACAAAAGGATCAAGATGTCCATGAGATGACGAATTTATTCCATACCATGAGAATAATGGTGTTCCTTGACATCTCCTCGATTAGTGTAGCATATTGGTATGCTGCCAAGATTAAGAAAAATGTCAAAGAGAAGAAGTGAGACTTTGGATCTGAAAATCAAAAGCAAGGGAAAGGTGCCCCCGAACCACAGAACAAAGGACAAAGACAATGTAGGGCATCTTGAGACAACCTGCCAAAGACACAAACAAATAATAACACCACGAAGCCAAATAAGGACAACAAGAAGTGGTATGAGTTCCATATTAGCTCTGCTCACAACACAAGTGAGTGTCAGGCCAAGTAGTCACTAGTGGCAGAGTTGAAGGTTTCTGAATCAGATGCATGCTCCGAATCCGAATCAGAACTTGAAAAGGGGAATGACAAAGGGAAGCGTATTATCAATGCGATGCCCAACGTCGTCATCGCCACCATGAAGATCCAGAAGAAGGAACCATAAAATCTAGAGGAGGGACAGTGCCTCTTCCAGTCCCAGATGTGGGTAAAGTGTTCCCCGCTTCAGTTCATTGGTGACAGTGGGAGTCAAAAAAACCTCATCTCAAAAGAGGTCGTGAGTGGCTAGGATTCCTGATCACAACACACCCACAACCGAAACCATTGAGTGGCTTCACCAAGGACGGGATCTCCATGTCAGCCAACAGTGCCACCTTCCCTACAACATCAAGCCCTTCAAAGATAGGGTATTATGTGACCTTGCTCCTATTGATGTTTCTCATATATTATTAGGCCAACCATAATTGTGGAAGTAACATGATGTGTATGAGTCACAACCTCGTGTTGTGATTATTAATTTTGAAATAAGTTGTACATGGTAGCAGAGGTAGCACCACCTACCGCCATCTCTTGTTCCCCGCAAAACAATGTATTATGCTCATTTCAAAAATCAAAAAATTTATTTTCTTGATGATATGCCCTTAGGGGAAAGAAGAATATTGTGGTCACAACCTCCACACAATGTTTTTTCACCGGGCAAAAATAGATGGACAAGGTCATGGAGGAGCAGAGGAGCAAAAGGTGCTGGGCTCAGACTCGTTGAGTCAAGCACTCCATCGATCTTAACCGAGGTTCGCTGCTACCCAATGGACCAATATACCGACGCTTTGTTGTGGAAAATGATGAAATAAAGAAGTAGATTTGAGAGTTGTTTCAGAAAGGTCACATCCGGTTGAGTTCATCACGTTGTTGGAGCGCGATCGTGTTGGTGTAGAAGAAGGATGGGAGTTTGAGACTATTTATTGACTATCGAGTGCTGAAAAATAACACTTTCTTGAATAGGTACCCAATCCCAAATATTTATGACCTTCTAGACCAACTCAAGGGGGAGAAATATTTCAGTAAGCTCGACTTGAAGTCTAGGTATCACCAGGTACCAATGAACTCTCTGAAGTGTGGAAGACTGCCTTCAAATCCAGGGAGAGCCTTTTTGAATGGTTATTCATTCCTTTCAGGTTAATGAATCCCCTTGCAACGTTCATGAGGTTGGTGGATGATATCTTGCATCCATTCACCAACTCATTTGTGTTATCGTACTTCGATGACATCCTTATCTTCATCTAGACTTGGGAAGAGCACCTCCACCACATCTGACAAGTCCTCCAAACACTACAACAACAAAATTTGTGTCCCAATTTAGAGAATTGCACTTTTGGGATGACCCAGCTTCAATATCTTACATACATTATTGATGAGCCGTGGGTCAATGTGGATCCAACCAAGATCCAATTCATTCAGATCGCCCAACCCCAACCATTCTAATAGAGCTCCACAACTTTTTGGGCCTTGCGAATTTTTGCCACAGGTTCATGTTGGGATTCTCTCATATCACTTGGACCTTGAGTCAAGTCACCAAGGGAGGGGTGAAAGAAGAGTTATTTTGGTAGAAATATCAACAGAAGAAATTTCTAGAGTTCAAACATCACCTCTTCTTTGCACAATTGCTCACATTACCAAACTTGCAACAATCATTTGAGGTCGAGAAAAATGCCTCTAACTATGCTATTGTGGTTGTTCCTACTCAATAGAGGCATCCAATGGCATGTCACAATGAGATACTTTCTGACACAGTTTGAAAATATCCCACTTATGACAAAGAGATGTACTCCATTGTGAAAGCTTTCTGAAAATGGAATCATTACATTTTGGTAAAGGAAATAGACATCCACACAAACCACGAACCCTTACAGTTCATACAGACACAGGGGAAGTTGCAGAATGATCACCATTGGAAGTGGTCCACATACTTTCAAAAATTTCATTTGAACATCAATTATAAGAAGGGCAACACTAATAATGTTGAAAAATGCCTTAGTTGACTATTGATTGTAGTGCTAACCATTGTGCTGATCTGTTCTGGGCACGAGAGTTCCAATTGGACGCTTCTCTAGAAAAGCAATCAATAATTCAACGATGCATACAGTACACTCTTGAAGGGTAAGCAAGTTCCATATTTACAACTCTGGGATGCCCTACTATGTGACTTGGGAAACCTTTTTTATCCTTCAAGCAAGCATGCCAAGATGATTTGGGAAGCATGCTACAGTCGGGTCGTTGGGAATTTTGGGATTGAGAAAAAAATGGAAGTACTATAGAATTATTTCTATTGACCAAACCTTTGACATGATGTCAGAAAGTACATCAAGTCTTGCACTGTCTGAGTCATTGCCAAACTAGCCATCAAGAAGCAAGGACAATATACTCCACAGTGTACCCCTAGTCGACCTTGGGAATCTATCTCCATGGATTACATGTCAGGACTTCCTTATACTAAGCATGGAAATGACTATGTTTTTTTTTTCATTGACAGATTCTCGAAGATGGCCATTATGACAACCTACAAGAATAATATTACAATAGAAGCCACTACTAAACTCTTCTTTGAACGAGTGTGGGTACACTTTGGGATCCCACAGTCTATCATCTCACATCAGGACAATAGGTTCCTGAGTAAATTTTGGTCTAGCCTCTGGTCGATGGTGGAAACCAAGCTTACCAAGTCCATAATTTTCCATCTGCAAACTAATGGCCAGACAGAGGTCATCAACCGGATGATCGTACACATTCTGCGCATGTACAACTCAAAGCATCCACTCAAATGGGATGAGAGCATCCCCTATGTACAACATAAATATAACTGGGCTCTCCATTGCTAAAAAAACCATAGCCCCTTTCAGGTGAGCTTAGGATTCAAACCACTGTGTCCCATTGGCATAGCCATGCCATTTGTGGCTTCTCAGGTAGATTGAGCTAGTGTCCAATGTAAGGCTGACAAGTCAAACAACTTGATTCAGTGCAGTAAGCACATCCACCAACAAGTTCATGACATATTGTACAGAGCCAGTGCTCAGTACAAGCACTGACATGATCAACATCGGGTGACACATAAATTCCAGGTGGGCGACAAAGTGTGTCTACATTTTCCAAAGGAGAGGCTCACAGGACCTCACCGCAAGATTTTCCCACTCCGATATGGGCCATACACCATCACCAAGGCTGTAAGGGACAATGCCATTTAGCTCACCATTCCAAAATTCCTTGGTGTGCACCAAGTATTCAATGTGTACCGCCTTCAACCATAGTTTCTGCCTCTACTTGACATATCCGGCATGGAAGAATAACTCACAAAAAAAGAGTTAAACCCCTATTGCATGGAACAATCCATACCTGATCATATCATGGATACAAATATCAAGCATGCTAAAAAAAAAAGGATCCCAATATATTGAGTTGTCAAAGTAGGCCAACTCCTTTACCATGTCAAGTGGTTGACCAGCGACGAAGTTCAACAGAAGTTTCCTCATCTCAGGGACGAACTCAAGTCAATGGGGACCATTTATTCCTAAGGTGGGAGGAACGATCTAGGTGGATATTGGTGGCCACCCAAATATTCCACTTGGATGCCCACCAATGTTTATTTCACTTTTTTCAGTTTCCTTAATTATAACACAATTTATTATTTTTAGCAGTTTTTCGGGTCCTGAATTTTTGGAGCCGTTTTGAGGCCATAAACGAAGTTTTTGTGGAAAATATGGAGCAATATGGGAGTTCGATTGATTTTTCACACCCAAAAGTTATAGTCCTTGGATAGATATTTGTAACAAGGTATTGAGCGTGTCAAAGAGAGATCATATGCAAAACTTACGTCCCCGGGAAGTTGATGTACCAATTTACCCAAACAGGGTCCATAGTTTTGGCTTTTCATCTCCTAGGGTAAAGTATTTGTATTTTTAGGGTTTTCAATTGTTCCTCAATAATAAATAGGCCTTTGAGCCTCATTGTAACATAGTTTATAGCCTTGTAGCCACTACATCTCTTCGTGGAAATAGGCTACCACCGCCCTAGCTAGTTAATTCCCATTCTCTTTGTAAGGATATCTCAGCTACTTGTTACACCGAGAGCTGCTCTGCAACCCAGTATAGGGTACACGTGTATATTTAAATCCGAGGTTCCGAAGTATGCTAAATAAAAAATAAATCCTCTTTTTATACTTACTCCAGCAGTATGGTGAATAAATAAAAATATATATAAATTGGAGGTATATTCACCAACACTAAAAAAAGGTATGGTAAATAAATAAAAATATAAATACACCGAGGTATGGTAAATACAAAATAAAAACTTTTTTATACTTACTCTAGAGGTATGGTCAATAAATGAAAATATAAATAAATTGGAGGTATGGTAAATAAATAAAACCTCTTTTTATACTTACTCTAGAGATATGGTATATAAATAAGAATATAAATAGACTAGAGGTATAGTAAATAAATAAAACCTCTTTTTATATTTACTCCATAAACATCTTTATATTTACCAAAACTAAAAATGAGGTTTTACTTAGGTGTAGCCTTTGGGCCAAATACCATGGTAGAAATTATTATTAATACCATGGGTTAAATACTATGGAAATATAAATAGACTAGAGGTATGGTAAATAAATAAATATAAAAGAGGTATACAGAGGTATGGTAAATACATAAAAGATATCAAATATGATTAGAAATCAATATATAAGTATATACCAAGGCTATGGAACAAATACCATGGTAAATAAAAGAGGTATGGTAAATAAATATAAATATAAATAAACCATAGGTATGGTAAAAATAAACCTCTTTTTATATTTACTCCATACTCTTTATATTTACAAACACTCACAACAGAGGTTTTATTTAGGTGATGCCTAAAGGCCAAATACCCTAATATTAATATTAAAATATTAATATTATTATTATTATTAATTATAATATTCATATTAATATGTTATAATATTAATATTATTAAATTTAATAAATTTGGATCGCGGAGGTTTGTATTTAAGTACACTACATGCATGCATTGAAACGTAAACATAAATGTAAATATAAAAGTAATGTTTAAAATTTAATATTTAAAATTTAATATAATTAATATAATGTTGGCCCTAACGAAAAATCACTTCTCCCCCTAAATATATAAATTTAACACAAATAAAATATCTAATTGTATTTGTCAGGAAGCATCTCTTCGTTTTCTTTTCATTTTTTTCTCTACTTTTTTGTTTTTACCTTTTCATCTACTTCGACTACATGGATGTGGTCATGTGTAACCAATCACTCTTACCACCAAATTAGAATGGTTTAATTTATGAATTGGGAAAACACCACCAAATTAGAATGATTTAATTTATGTGTTGGGAGAAACACCACCAAATTAGAATGATTTATTTTCTGTCTTGCCCGAAACCTTGGCTGGCTCTAAAACAAAGTGATTTCAAGAATCTATTTCTAAATTTATAAAAAAACAACCTAGATCCATATTAATTCCGGATCTATCAAGCGCTGAGAGGGATCAAATATTTAGAGGTGCAAACTTTTCTTCAACTTTTGCACTCAAAATAAAATTTTTCACCTCTAGAGGTTTGATCGCTCTTGACGCTTCATAGATCGAGAGTTAAGATGGATATTGGTTGATTATTAATTAAATGAAGTTTTATTTCCACTACATCTCTACCTTTATGTGTATTTTTTCATTTCATTATATTCCTACATAAATCTGGTTCAAACACACTACTCCAAAAATTTATTTTCAAGCACTAACTAAGCTAAGAAACTAATTAGTTCTAGAAAAAAGTATGCTTTACTATTTTTAAAATAAAATTAGTTTGTAGAACAGTTCGTGAAATAAAGGTCATCCTTAGGGGGTTCTATCAAGGAAAAAACACAACAATTGGAAGAGTATATACATGTATACAAGGTTATGCTCTAGAATCCTAAAGGGCTACCACCCAAGAGGCAAGCAGAGCATGAGATCGAATTTTTTTGACAATCTCCATTACCAAAGGTTAATTGATTATAAATGGAAATGAGGTGAAGAAGTAGTTGTAATACCAATTGGAATGTGGTGTTATTCGACCGTACCTCACATTTCGGTCACCCATTATAATTATGCCTAAGAAGGATGTGACTTGGTGGCTGTGCATTGGCTATAGGTTTTAAAAACAATTATTCTAAATAATGGGTTCCTCTTGGCTAGGATAGAGGATCTTTTATGCAACAAGATAAATACTTCACCAAGGTAGACTTACAATCACAGGGTCACTAGGTTTGAGTCAATGAAGAAGATACCTAGAAGACCACCTTCAAAGCTAGAGAAGGTTTGTATTAGCAGTTAGTTATGATATTTAGCCTATTAAATGCACCAAATAAATTCATGAAGTCAATTAATGATATGTTGTGCACACGTATAATTTCATTTTTTATTGTTTATTTGGATTATTTACTACTATACATTGCTACCTACAACGAGAACATATCACATTTGATGTAGGTTCTAGAGACTTTAAAGAAGCAGTAATCATTTTCACATCTCAAGAAGTGTGATTTATCACAATATACTATGGTTTATTTGGGATATATGATAGGTGGAGGAGATTTGAAGATAGATCCTTCCAAGATGGAGGTCATCATGAAGTTGTCGGTAAGGATAATCGCCTCAAAGATAGATTAAGGTATTTTATCTTCATAGGAAACAACTAGATGATTTAGAGTCATTAATGAAATACATAAAAACTCAATTTTATCACCATAAGCAACAAATAGAAGATTTAGATTCCTTAATGAATTTTCCTTAATGCACATGACAACTGAACTCAAATAGGAGAGCTACAAATATTAGCAAATGCGCAAAATAATGATCAATAATGAATGGTGATTAAGTATGTTTATGAAATCACAAAATTTGGGATGTCAACATTTTGTCTTCTTATTATTATCATCTGTGCAAGTGATTGTGGTCATGAAAAAATAAAATCAAAACGGATTTTAAGATACAATAACATTATTTTCTAGCTAAATTTTAAGAAGAAATCATATAGAAGTGTATTGCCTTTATATTCTGTGTCTAGTGCCTAAAATGCAATCTAAGATATTTCTATATATTTTGTAGCTAGAGATGCAAAAATTAGAATTGAGCACTTGTTCTTGTTGTTTAAATCATGTGTATAAATGACTATGGTGATATATGGAAATTATGTTACCTCAAACCAAATAAATTGCATTGTTTTTTATTGCATTATATCGAATATGATGAATTAAAAATTAAATGAGTTATAGATGTTATGTCAAAAGTTAAAGGGCATACTGTACTACACATGTAAGGGTTTTCAATTACATTGAAAGTATTGAGGAGATGCTCTATAGATTAGAATAGTTGAAAAGCATAGTTCTTACATATTATCCACAGAGGGAGGAATAAAATGTAGAGTGAGGTCATAAAGGAGAGAGGCCATGTTGTAAATGGCTTCATTGTGAATTCTTCTTTAGAAGGAATATTTTGGTACAATGGTAAAAATTCTTATGATGAGGTGTGTAATCTTGTTGAGAGATTTATTTTTATATGGATGTGATGTGAAATACATCAAACCATGGGTAGAGACATTGTTGGGAGATTTCTTGTTATATGGATCTGATGTGTAATATATCAAACCATGGGTAGAGACAACGTAACCCTTGAGAGGTTTGAGAGGTTTAGTTGGCCATGATTGTTCTCAAAATAATAATGAATCTTCTCTATAGTGGGCATGTATAACATGCAAATATATTTTTTTGTATGTTTTGGAGGACATGATTTGTTGAGCCGAAAGGCTCATTCTACAATCCAATATGAGGGAGATGTTAAGTATGTCACGTCCTCAAAAAATAATAAAAATAATTTAAACAATTAAAAATCTATTAACCAAACAATTAAGTGTTGATATTATAATTGAGCCAAAAGGCTCATTCTAGAATCCAGTACAAGGGAGATGTGTAAGTATGTCACGTCCTCAAAAAATAATAAAAATAATTTAAACAATTAAAAATATATTAACACAACAATTAAGGGTTGATATTATAATTTTATACAACTTTATAGAAATAAAATATATATATAGAACTTAAAGAAAGTGTTTGAATATCCATATTAACTAATATATTTCAGCATGGATTTTCTCTCTCTACAGAAACTGTGTATATATATGTGTGTGTGTATGTTAACCTTAGCTTGAAAGGAAAACTTAATTGAAGGTAATGTAGAGTAGTTACTTTTTAATAAGAGGAAAATGTGTGACTAATTAAATTTTTAATATAAAATATTAATAATGATAAAATATAAAATTATGCAATTTAAACAATGAAAAATTACCACATAAAACTATATTAATCACAAATTTAAGAAGCAGTAAAATGTATTAATTGACATGTAATTTAAAAAAAAAAATTGATATTGGATCTCTCAAGGCCCTTGGTAGATATGTGGTTAAACTGCATCTATATTTTTTCTACATCCCAGTGTGAAGGCTACATTAAGTATGTTCATTCCTCATAAAATAAAAATAAAATATTCTATAAATAGAAAAACAATGTCGCCTATAATAAAAATGAAAAAAAAAATATATGCTATGCATTTTTAATTAGTTGTCCATATGACCTAATATCACGTAAAGTAATTAGAAGTAAAAAAAATATGTGAGTAAGATGTTTAAATCTTACGTTTTTAAAAAATATTTTAATAAGTGATATCAACTTTATATAAATCTATATATAGAAAAAAATGTTAAAAGAAAATATTTTAATGTATGATAGAATCAAATATCCAATGTGGGTTATGAATAAAATAATTTAATATGAATTAATATAAAATGTTTCAATACACGTGTTATGTAATCTCTATAACAATCAAAAGTGAAATTTAAACAATAACAAATTTTTGTATTCTAAAGTAAGTTTGCAACAAAAGGAATTTGATCCCTTTCGGCTCATGTTAGATCCATGTTTTAGATGGATCTATGTTGGTGGTATAAGTGAAAAGAAATCATATTCTCCATCACATAATGCTCTAGAAAAAATTATAGTTGTTTGGAAAATAAAAACATAAATATTCTCTCTCAAACTCTAGGATAAATGTTTTAATAAAATTTTAGTTATTACATATTGTACGGAAAACCAAATAAGCTTAGAGAAAATATATCTAAAATTAGAAGAAAAAAAAGTAAAAAAAACTTTTAAACCATACAAACTATTTTAACAAAAAAATACCTTTAATACAAAACAAAACAAAACAAATATATTAAAAAAAAAAAAACAAAACACAACAAATATAATTTAATAAAAAGTTAATAGAAGCAGAAAGAAAATTTAATACAATAAAATGTACATATAAAATAGAACTATATAAGGAGTGACTTTAGTTTATCTTAGATGCTATAAATGCATTTAAATGAGCAGTACAATAATTAAAAGGAACATACTTCTAATGGAAATTTACAAATTAAGCTTGACTTCATTTTAATCTTGAGTTGGAAAACACATGATATTAGAGCAGGATTTAATTTATAGATGAAATGCCATTTTTCACTAGAATTTGGAGATTCAATTTTAAGGAAAATTATGATTTATTTTTAGTTAAAATATATTTTGGAATGAATAAATAAATTGAATACTTTAAAATACCATAAACCATGAATTACTAGAATTCTACATATTCGAAAACTTAAGTTCAAGCGTTCAAGCATTTAAAAATCTTTGACTAATTTCAATAAAAATTAACTAGAAACAACTCCTAGAAAATCATTTTAATCTCTCACATTAAATTTAATTTGTTATTAAAAATACATAAAATATAACTTAAAAATAAACTTAGGCGATTATATTGAATGCGTTAAAATCAAAATAGGGAAATATAACGAGCTCTCTACGATAACTACTCTAAATAATATTACTCGCTGATGGCAGAAAATAAAAGCAGAGGACCAGAAAAGGGCAAGATTACATGAAGTACGTAGTACCGAGTATCAAAGTTTCCACCAAACCTTCCAAACCGAACTACTTCACATGGGACGTGGATTGATGACGTGGAGGTGAAGAGAATTTCTTGAACCCTTTTTCTTGAAAAACATCTTCAGCTTTTTTCTTGGAAAGAGTTTGAATCATTCTAAGTTTCTTTTTGTTATAGACGTTGTGGTCCCCTCCTTTTAACGGTCCATCACGATTTGTTTTAATGAGAAGGATCATTTAAAGAATATCCGAAATATGTACAGATATTTTTTCTTGTTTCTTGAAAAACCATCTTCAGCTTTTTTCATGGAAAGCTTTTGAAGCATTCTTTTTGGTTATAGACGTTGTGGTCCGCTCCTTTTAATGGTCGATCAAGTAAATATCTTCGTAAGTTGTCTTCAAAGATCTGGGGAGTTATTGGATCTCATTCTCCCCACATTGATTGAGTGCACACTCAATGTAAAGGAGACACAACCATCTGGGGAGTCAATTTAACTCATTCATCGGCTGGTACACAAGTAGAGTAGACACAACCAGCAAAAATAGCAGGAGAGACAACATTGCAAAACAGGCTTCAGCGGCCATTTAGCAAAACAGGCTTCTATCAACAGGCGAATTAGCAAAACAATTGTAATCGCTGAGTTTTACATTCGATTGCAGGTGGAACCTAACACCAATTTAGGCATTGTGCGTAGATGATCAGTCGCAATGCATTGTAAAGACAACTTACGAACACAACTTACGAAGATTATTGAAGAGCCCATGTCTATCTCCGTGTGGCTGTGACTTTGTGTTGTGTCTACATTGTGTGTGTTCGTTTCTATGTGTTATTGAAGAGCCGAGTTGTTGTTTCCTCGATAGAGAAGGGATTTGCATGAACGAGACGAATGAAAGACGTTGTGTCACATTTGTTGCAGCCATGACAGGTATGTTTCTGGTATTTATTTTGGTATGGTTATTTTATTACTTTATGATTCTTTTAGTTATTAATCACATATATCATCAGTGTAGTTTATATATCATTAGTCAGTTTAATTTATATATCATCAGTTTACTGTCTCATGTATCAAGATAGATTTTTCTAAATAATTTTATTTAGCCCTTTCTGGAATCATTGTTCTTCTTGGGTTTGTCATAGATGTTAAAGCTATATGCCATTTCTTCAGTTTGTCATAGATGTTAAAGCTATATGCCATTTCCCTTCACGGATGCCTGCAAGTGATTATCTCCCATCCACTCTATTTTATTCACCGTGAAATTTGTGTATATATATTAATTTCATTTTTATATCATTATAGATTTTAAACATAAATTTTTTAACTCCAGTATCATTACTCATTTAAATTTGTGTATAAATTATTGTTTTACAATCCATAAATTTCATGTTTTATTTTTTCCTTTTTAAATATTTGATTTTTTATTTTTAAATATTTAATTTATTCAGTTTATTTTATATATCATTAGTTTAGTTTATATACCATCAATTTACTGTCTTATGTATCAAGATAAATTTCCCTAAATAATTATATTTAGCCTTTTCTGGAATCATTGTTCTTCTTCACTTTGTCATAAATGTTAAAACTATACACCACTTCTCTTCACAGATGCCTATAAGCGATTATCTCTTCTTCACTTTGTCATACATGTTAAAGCTATATGCCATTTCTCTTTACAGATGCCTGCAAGCGATTATCTCCCATCCAGTAGCTCTCTTTTATTGACCAATATATATATATATATATATTAATTTTCATTTTTATATCATTATAGATTTTAAACATTAATTTTGAACTCCCATATCATTACTCATTTAAATTTGTGTATAAATAATTGTTTACATTCCATAAATTTCATGTTTTATATCTTTTTTAAATATTTGATTATGTTATTTTAAATATTTAGGTTATTCAATAAATACTTATATAAAATTAGATTAATATCATATAATTAAATCTATTGTTCTATATTATATAATTTTGGATTTATATGATTTATATTTATATTTATATTGTTATTAGTGCATGAATTTTTTAGTTAATTATTATATTTGAATTGTTTAGTCAGATTTGTATTTGTATAATTACTTATTAATTGAAATTATATAATCAAGAAAGGAATATTTTTTTCAATTGAATTTTTTGATTTATATGTGATGGTTTATAATGTGAAAGGATATCTTTGTATTCTTTTATTATATGTAACTATTTATCATTTGAAAATTGGATGATATAAAATAGCTTAAATTGTTTTATTTATATGTGTTATGTGAAATATATGTATTTGTTTATTTAAATGTGAAAATATGCTTTAAAAAGTTTTTTTTAAATGTATCTATAAGTTGTAATTTTTAAAAATATATTATATTTTTTAGATGACACGACATTGATATTTATGTATAGAAGTTTTTTTTTGTTTATAATGATAGGTATATGTTTGTGTATTTTATGTGTTTTTTCAAATGAAAGAAATTTTTGTTTTTTTATGTGATATGATGGTTGTGTTTTTGCTAATTAGATGATATGATTGCATTTAAAGGTAATATTATGTTGGCAATTTTAACAAGAGAGGGGCGGAGAGAGAGGGTGGGGGATGCAGGGTGACACAGAGAGAGAGAGAAAGAGGAAAGGGGGAGAGAGGGAGAGAGAGGGAGAAAGATATGGGGAGGGAGGGGGAGATAGGGAGAGAGAGAGATGGGAAGGGATGGGGGGAGAGAGAGAGATGGGGAGGGAGGGGGAGAGAAAGAGGGAGAATGGGAGAGAGAGGGAGCGGGAGAGATATAGGGGGAGTCAGGGGAGAAAGAGATGGGGGGGAGAGAGTGCTAGAGAGAGTGGGAGGGGGAGGTGGAGAGATGGGGGGTTGGATCAAGAGGGGGGG
>JAXQQM020075072.1:22500-67500 GCA_034641835.2 Pinus albicaulis
AATCTCGTTATGGATGCTCTCGATAACATGTTGGATGTATGTTCAAACATAGAGGCCAAACCATAGGAGAAATTGGAGGATAGAGATGAAGCAAAGAGGAAATATAATAAAGAATGCGAAAAAGAACAACCTAGCTCATGAGTCATGAAGCATTCATAGCTTCAATATGGAAACAAAGGTATACATCAAACCATATAAGGTAGATTGATGCTTTCAATTTAAATCACTGATTACAATAGTTATAGATTTATTTTAGTGTTCCAAATGTAGAGGAAGGACATGAATTTTTATTTATCATATGAGATTAGAGGGCCATGCTTAGATATAGTTGGAAAGCCAAAAATAAGCCCTAATACTAGAGGGATATCCTCTAGTGACTATGTGGGAGGATTTCAAAACTCTTATAAAGTCAAATTTCTACCCTATCAGGTATCTAGATGACTAATGGTTTTAGTTGAATTACTTCAAGAAAACATGAGCATTGAGTGTATTAGAGTACATGAAATTTAGGAAGATGAAAATAATTTTCAGTATCTCTCCAAAGAACCAAGAATTTCTCCTCAAGTATATGAGAGGTTTAAATAGTTATCTGCAAAAGTAAGAGATGTTTAAACCCATAACAATGATGAGGCTTTTCTATAGGAACAATACCAGGAGAACATGCACCAAATGAAGGGGAGATAATGTGGGTCAAAGTAGAAGTATCACAATTAAGCTTTATAGGAGCAAGAGAGGAAGTAGAAATGGGGGAAAGACAAAAATACAATATCCATAACACACTAGTTCAAAGCTACAAACAACCGCTAAAATCATTGTAAAATTGAAGGTAATTCACATGAGAAGTGTTGGAAGCTACATCTAGAGCTCAATTCAAAGAACCAAAGCAATGATTCTAAGAATAAAAATATAATGGCCATATATTCAAATAATTAGGTGGAAAGAAGCTCATATGTGGATGAGAAAATTGTATATTCATTAATGCAGAATGGGATGAATCTAAGTAGCCTTAAAAAATAAGAAGTGAAGGAACTAACCATACTCTTCCATATAAGGCCACAAGTCAAGAAGAAAAAAATTGATGCTCTATTCAAATTCTAATCATAGGACAATCTCCTAGAAATAAATCTAGTTCCGAAATTGGGACTGAAGACTCATGATCATCCTAGCTAATAACCATTAAGATGCGTCAACATGGAGGAAAAGATAAAGGTAGAAAAACCTATGCATAATAAAATTTAATATTATTGTTAATTTTATTAATGAAGAAGAATTAGATGTAGTTCCACTTGATGTATGTAGAGTTATGTTTGGAAGTCCCTATACGTACATGTGGGATGCAATATTTGTGTGAAGAGCCATCTAGTATGAACCATCAAGGATGGAGATCCTTCACCATCACATTGATCCACATAGATATTGGTGGCCACCCTTCTATTCCACTTGGACCCCCACCATCATTTCTTTCATTTTTTTTAGTTTCCTTAATTATAGCACAATTCACTATTTTTAGTAGTTTTTCGGGTCCTAAACTTTCGGAGATGCTTTGAGGGCCTAAAAAAAGTTTTTTGGGAAAATAGAGAGCAACATGGAAGTTCGTTAGATTTTTCTCAATCTAATGTTATAGTCCTAGGATAGAGATTTCTAATGTGGTATTGATCATGTCAAATAGAGATCATATGCCAAAGTTACGTCCTCGGGAAGTTGATGTACCAATTTACCCAAACAGGGTCCATCATTTTAGTGATTCATATCATAGGGTTAGTTATTTGAATTTTGATGATTTTTCATCGTTCCTCAATAATAAATAGCCATTTGAGCCTCATTGTAACACAGTTCAGGGGCCTATAGCTGCCAAAATCTTCTCAGAGATAAGTTACCAGTGCCCTAGCTAGTTTATTTCCATTCTGTCTGTAAGCATATTTCATTTATTTGTTATTAATGAAATGAAGTTTTATTTCTACTGCATCTCTAAATTTATGTGTATTTTTGTATTTCATTCTCTTAGTGCATAAATTTGGATTAGTGGTATCAGAGAATTCTTCTCTTTCTCAATCCTTCTTTGCATGTCCCCAACGTGGTTGAGATATAAGGAGTTAGGGATCTATCTAGTTGAACGTTTGCAAGATCAGCCTGCTAAAACCCAATGACCACACGTGGGGGAAGAAAAGAAAGATGAGGGATCAGGAGATCCTATCAAAATATTTCTTGAGGAGGCCCTCGAAAAAAAAAGGAACATGATGATGGAAAAATTTTCTCATATCCTTCAATGGCTACCTGCCGGTGATGCATCTACATCTAGCAACCACTCTGGAGGTGTGAATCTATTAGAAGGATATTTCTCAGTTCAATACGTTTTTTTCTGAGAAAATATTACTTTTTCACTCTTCAAAGCCGCCCCCCATGTCAAGGACCGGTGAGAAACCCACTCGGATAAAAAGGGCGAGGAGGAACCCTCTTTGTTCTCGTCCGCACTGACTTGGAATTCTTTTCGAGATGCCATCAAGGAAAAATATTATCCCATGAGGAGCTATGAGGAAAAATACATACAATGGAATACATTGTGGCAACAAAGGGATTAATATGTCCATGATCTGACAAATTTATTCCATACCATGAGCACAATGTTAAGTATCAAAGATTCATAGAAACATTTGGTACTGAAGTACCAAAATTGTCTGCACATATCTATTTAGGAGGAAATGGTGTTCCTCGACATCTGCTCGATTATTGCAGCATACTGGTATGCTGTCAAGATTGAGAAAAATGTCAAATATAAGAAGTGAGACTTTGGATTTGAAAATCAGAAGTAAGGGAAAGGTGCCCCCGAAGCATAGAACAAAGGACAAAGACAATGCAGGGCATCTCGTGACAACCCACCAAAGATGAAAACAAATAATAACACCAAGAATCCAAAGAATGACAGTGAGAAGTGGTATGAGTTCCATAATAGCTCTGCTCATAACATAAGTGAGTGTCAGGCCAAGTAGTCACTGGTGGCCAAGTTGAAGGTTTCTGAATCAGATGCATGCTCTAACTCCGAATCAGAACCTAAAAAGGGGAATGAAAAAGGGTATAGTATTATCTATGCGGAGCCCAACGCCATTGTCGCCACCACGAAGATCCAGAAGAAGGAACCATAAAATCCAAAGGAGGGAGATCGCCTCTTCCGTTCCCAAATGTGGGTAAAGGGTTCCCCGCTGCAGTTCATTGCTGACAGTGGGAGTCAAAAGAACCTCATATCATTAGAGGTCATGACTTGCTAGGATTCTTGATGACAACACACCCACAACCGAAACCATCGAGTGGCTTCACCATGGAAGGGATCTCCACGTCAGCCAGTAGTGCCACCTTCCCTACAACATCAAGCCCTTCATGGATAAGGTATTATGTGACATTTCTCCTCTTGATTTTTCTCATATATTATTAGGCCAACCATAATTGTGGAAGTGACATGATTTGTATGAGTCACAACCCCGTGTTTTGATTATTACTTTTGGAAATAAGTTGTACATGGTAGCAGAGGTAGCACCACCTATCACCATCTCTTTGGCTCCTGCAAAACAATGTAGTATGCTCATTTCAAAAACTAGAAAAATTATTTTCTTGATGATCTGCCCTTAGGGAAAGAAGAAGATTGTGGTCATGACCTCCACACAAGGCTCCTCCACTGGGAAAAAATAGATGGACAAGGTCATGGAGGAGTATGAGGATATCATCACCTCCTCGGCAGGGGTGTGTCCGCACTATCAAGTCAAGCACTCCATCGATCTTACTCGAGGTTTGTCACTGCCCAATGGAACAATCTATCGGCAATCTGTTGTGGAGAATGATGAAATCAAGAGGTAGATTCAGGATTTGTTGCAGAAAGGTCACATTCGGTTGAGTTCATCACATTGTAGGAGCTTGATCATGTTGGTGCAGAAGAAGGATGAGAGTTTGATACTCTTTATTGACTATCGAGTGTTGAAAAAGATCACTGTCTGGAATAGGTAACCAATCCCAAATATTGATGACCTTCTAGACCAAGTCAAGTGGGAGAAATATTTTAGTAAGCTCGACTTGAAGTCTAGGTATCACAAGGTACCAATCGAACTCTATGATGTGTGGAAGCCTGCCTTCAAATCCAGGGAGAACCTTTTTGAATGGTTATTCATGCCTTTTGGGTTGATGAATTCTGTTGAAACCTTCATGAGGTTGGTGGATGACATCTTGCATACATTCACCAACTAATTTGTAGTGTCATACTTCTATGACATCCAGATATTCATCAATGCTTGGGAAGAGCACCTTGATCACATCTGACAAGTCCTCCAAACACTATAGCAACACAATTTGTGTCCCAATTTAGAGAAGTGAACTTCTGGGATGACCCAGCTTCAATATATTACATACATTATTGATGAGCCGCAGGTGAATGTGGATCCAACCAAGATCCAACTCATTCAGGATCGGCCAACCCCAACCACTCTAAGAGAGCTCCACAACTTTTTGGGCCTTGCAAATTTCTGCCGCAGGTTCGTGTTGGGATTCTCTCATATTTCTTGGCCCTTGATTCAAGTCAGCAAGGGAGGGGTGAAAGAGAAATCATTTTGGTAGAAATATCAAAAGAAGGCATTTGTAGAGTTCAAACATCACCTCTTCTTTGCACAGGTGCTCACATTACCAAACTTGTAACAACCATTTGAGGTCGAGACAAATGCCTCTAACTATGCTATTTTGGTTGTTCTTACTCAACAGAGGCATCCAATGGCATGTCACAATGAGACACTTTCTGACACAGTCTGAAAGTATCCCAGTTATGACAAAGAGATGTAATCCATTGTGAAAGCTTTCTAACAATGGAATCATTACATTTTGGGAAAGGAAATAGTCATCCGTACAAACCACTGTCCCCTGCAATTCATATAGACACAGGGGAAGTTGCATAATGATCACCATCAGAAGTGGTCCACATACTTGCAAAAATTTCATTTGAACATCAATTATAAGAAGGGAAACACTAATAATGTTGAAAATTTCCTTAGCCGACCATTGATTGTAGTGCTAACCACTATTCTCAACTCTTCTGGGCACGAGAGTTCCAATTGGATGCTTCTTTAGCAAAGTGATCGATAATTCAGCCATGTATACAATACACACTTGAAGGGTAAGCAAGTTCCAGATTTATAACTCTGGGATGCCCTGCTATGTGACTTGGGACACTTTTTTTCTCCTTCAAGCAAGCGTGCCAAGATGATTTGGGAAGCATGCTACAGTGGGGTTGTTGGGAATTTCGGGGTTAAGAAAACAATGGAAGTACTATAGAATTATTTATGTTGGCCAAACCTTTGACATGAGGTCAGGAAGTACATCAAGTCTTGCACTGCCTGTGTCATTTCCAAACCAGCCATCAAGAAGCAAGGCCTCTATACTCCACGGTGTACCCCTAGTCGACCTTCGAAATCCATCTCCATGGATTACATGTCGGGACTTCCTTATACTAAGCATGGAAATGACTATTTTTTTTGTGGTCGTTGACAGATTCTCGAAGATGGCCATTATGACAGCCTACAATAAGAATATTACAATAGAAGCCACTACTAAACTCTTCTTTGAACGAGTGTGGGTACAATTTGGGATCCCACAGTCTATCATCTCACATCAGGACAATAGGTTCCTAAGTAAATTTTGGTCCAGCCTCTGGTCGATGGTCGACACCAAACTTACCAAGTCCATAAATTTCTGTATGCAAACTAATGGCCAAACATATGTCATCAACCGGATGATCGTACACATTCTGTGCATGTACAAATCAAAGCATCCACTTGCATGGGATGAGAGAATTCCCTATGTACAACATAAATATAACTGGGCTCTCCATTGCTAAAACAACCACATCCCCTTTCAGGTGAGATTATGATTCAAACCACTGTGTCCCATTGGTGTAGCTATGCCATTTGCGGCTACGCAGGTAGATTTAGCTAGTGTCCAATGTAAGGCTGCCAAGTCAAACAACTTCATTCAGCGCATTAAGCACGTCCTCCAACAATTTCATGACATATTATACAGAGCATGTTCTAACTACAAGCACTGACATGATCAACATCGGGTGACACATAAATTCCAGGTGGGCAACAAAGTGTGTCTACAATTGCAAAGGAGAGGCTCACTGGACCTCGCCGCAAGATTCACCCACTTCTATATGGGCCATACACCATCACCAAGGCTGTAAGGGCAATGCCATTTAGCTCACAATTCCAAAACTCCTTGGTGTGCACCGAGTATTCAATGTGCACCGCCTTCATCCCTACTTTCTTTCTGTACTAGAAATATCCGGCATGGAAGAATAACTCACAACAAAAGAGTTAAACCCCTACTACATGGAATAAACCACAACTGATCATATCAAGGATAAAAATATAAAGCACACTAAAAAACAAAGGATCCTGATATATCGAGTTGTCAAAGTAGGCGAACTCCTTCACCATGGCAAGTGGCTCACCAGTGAAGAAGTGCAACAGAAGTTTCCTCATCTCAGGGAGGAACTCAAGGAAATGGGGACCATTGCTTCCTAAGGGGGGAGGAATGATCTAGGCGGATATTGGTGGCCACCCAAACATTCCACTTGGACCCCCACCATCGTTTGTTTCAGTTTACTATTTTTAGTAGTTTTTCGGGTCCTGAACTTCCAGAGAAACATGGGAGTTCCATTGATTTTTCACACCCAAAATTTTTATTCCTTGGATAGATATTTGTAACAAGGTATTGAGCGTATCAAAGAGAGATCATATGCAAAAGTTACATCCCCGGGAAGTTGATGTACCAATTTACCCAAACAGGGTCCATAGTTTTGGCTTTTCATCTCCTAGGGTAAGGTATTTGTATGATTTGGGTTTTCAATTGTTCCTCAATAATAAATAGGCCTTTGAGCCTCATTGTAACATGGTTCATAGCGTTGTAGCCACCACATCTCTTGTTGGAAATAGGCTACCACCGCCCTAGCTAGTTAATTTACATTCTGTTTGTAAGCATGTTTCAGCAATTTGTTACACCGAGAGGTGCTCTGCAACCCAGTATAGGGTACATGTGTAGATTTAATGTGAGAAATGTAATGTAAACCTTTTACATGTTGGAGTATAAGGCCCATGTTTAAATGTAATGTGAGAAATGTACGGTAAGATATGTATTTTAAATAAACATTTGAAATGTCAGAGTATATTCACCAACACTCAAAAAAGAGGTATGGTAAATAAATAAAAATATAAATAGACCGAGGTATGCTAAATAAAAAATAAAACCTCTTTTTATACTTACTCCAGAGGTATGGTGAATATATATATATATATATATATATAATGTGAGAAATGTACGGTAAGATATGTATTTTAAATAAACATTTGAAATGTCAGAGTATATTCACCAACACTCAAAAAAGAGGTATGGTAAATAAATAAAAATATAAATAGACCGAGGTATGCTAAATAAAAAATAAAACCTCTTTTTATACTTACTCCAGAGGTATGGTGAATATATATATATAAATTGGAGGTATATTCACCAACACTAAAAAAAGAGGTATGGTAAATAAATAAAAATCTAAATAGACCGAGGTATGGTAAATACAAAATAAAACCTCTTTTCATACTTACTCTAGAGGTATGGTGAATAAATAAAAATATAAATAAATTGGAGGTATGGCAAATAAATAAAACCTCTATTTATAATTACTCTAGAGGTATGGTATATAAATAAAAATATAAATAGACTAGAGGTATAGTAAATAAATAAAACCCCTTTTTATATTTACTCCATAAACATCTTTATATTTTCCAAAACTAAAAATGTCGTTTTACGTAGGTGAAGCCTATGGGAAAAATACCATGGTACAAATTATTATTAATACCATGGGCTAAATACTATGGAAATATAAATAGACTAGAGGTATGGTAAATAAATAAAACCTATTTTTATATTTACTCCATAAAGAAAACTAAAAAATGTGGTTTTATTTAGGTGAATCCTATAGGCCAAATACCATGGGCTAAATATTATGTGTCAAATACCATATTTATAAAAGAGGTATGGTAAATAAATAAATATAAAAGAGGTATACAGAGGTATGGTAAATACATAAAAAATATCAAATATGATTAGAAATAAACATATAAGTATGTACCAAGCCTATGGGACAAATACCATGGTAAATAAAAGAGGTATGGTAAATAAATATAAATATAAATAAACCATATGAATGGTAAAAATAAAACCTCTTTTTATATTTACTCCATACTCTTTATATTTACGAAAACTCACAAAAGAGTTTTTATTTAGGTGATGCCTAAGGGCCAAATACCCTAATATTAATATTAAAAGATTAATAATAATATTATTATTAATTATAATATTCATATTAATATGTTATAATATTAATATTATTAAATTTAATAAATTTGGATCGTGGAGGTTTGTATACATGCATGCATCGAATATCACACTTATAAACGTAAACATAAATGTAATTATAAAAGTAATGTTTAACATTTAACATTTAAAATTTAATACAATTAATATAACGTTGGCCTTAATGAAAAATCACTTATCCCCGTAAATATACAAATTTAACACAAATAAAGTGTCTAATTGTATTTTCTCTTTCATTTTTTTTTTCTACTTTTTTGTTTTTACCTTTTCATCTACTTCAACTGCATGGATGTGGTCATGTAACCAATCACTCCTACCACCAAGTTATAATGGTTTAATTTATGCATCGGGGAAAACACCACCAAATTAGAATGATTTAATTTATGTGTTGGGAGAAACACCACCAAACAAGAATGATTTAATTTCTGTCTTGCCTGAAACCTTGCCCGGTTGTAAAACAAAGTGATTTCAAGAATCTATTTCTAAATTTATAAAAAAAAAGCCTAGATCCATATTAATTCCGGATCTGTCAAGGGCTGAGAGGGATCAAATGTTTAGAGGTGCAGACTTTTTGTCAACTTTTACATTCAAAAAATAAGTTTTCAGCTCTAGAGGTTTGATCCCTCTCGACGCTTAATAGATCGAGAGTTAAGATGAATCTTGGTTGGTTATTAATTAAATGAAGTTTTATTTCCACTGCATCTCTGCGTTTATGTGTATTTTTTCATTTCATTATATTCCTGCATAAATCTGGTTCAAGCACACTTAAGGGAAACTCCAAAAATTTGTTTGTAAGTGCTGACTAAGCGATGAGACTAATTAGTTCTAGAAAAAAGTATGCTTTACTACTTTTAAGATAAAATTAGTTTGTAGAATATTTGGTGAAATAAAGGTCGTCTTTAGGGGGGTCTATCAAGGAAAAAACAACACAATTGGAAGATTATATACATGTATACAAGGTTCTACTCTAGAATCCTAAAGGGCTACCACCCAAGAGGCAAGTGGAGCATGAGATCCAATTTTTTTGACACTCTCCATTACCAAATGTTAATTGTTTATAAAGGGAAATGAGGTGAAGAAGTAGTTGTAATAGCAATTGGAATATGGTGTTATTTGACCGTACCTAACATGTGGGTCACCCATTATAATTGTGCCTAAGAAGGATGTGACTTGGTGGATGTGCATTGGCTATAGGTTTTAAAAACAATTATTCTCAATAATGGGTACCTCTTGCCTAGGATAGAGGATCTTTTATGTAACAAGATAAATACTTCACCAAGATAGACTTACATTCATGGGGTCACTAGATTTGAGTCAAAGAAGAAGATACCTAGAAAACCACCTTCAGAGCTAGAGAAGGTTTGTATTAGTGGTTAGTTATGATATTTAGCCTATGAAATGCACCAAATAATTTCATAAAGTTAATTAATGATATATTGTGCACTTGTATAAGCTCATTTTTAAATTTTTATTTGGATTAATGACTAGTATACATTGCTACCTACAAGGAGAACATATCACATTTGATGTAGGTGTTAGAGACTTTAAAGAAGCAGTAATCATTGTCACATCTCAAGAGGTGTGATTTATCACAATAGACTATGGTGTATTTGGGATATATGATAGGTGGAGGAGATTTGAAGATAGATCCTTCCAAGATGGAGGTCATCATTAAGTTGTCGGTAAGGGTTACTAAATGTTTTTGAGGATAAGAGTTTTGTTGAGGCAACATAGTACTTGAAGAAATTCATAAACTTGTTTTTAGTAGTAGCAACACCACTCCACACCATAATTTCAAGTTTCAAGAGTTTCGAGTGGGGAAAGGGTCGTCGAAGAGCCTTTAAAATGTTAAATAAGAATATTAGTCAAACATTGGTACTAGCATTAATAAAATTACAATATCGCTTTGAAGTGGAGACATATGCATGTGGGCATGTTATGGGAGAAATCTTGACTTTAATTAATTAAATTCATACAAATGTAAAATAAAATTAAAACAAGAACCTACCGTACTAATACTAAAAATCTCTAATAAAAGAATAAATCAATTTAGATCTATTTTAACCTAGATATTTTATACATTGATCCATTATGTTTTTATTTTCTTATAATCCATCTTAATTCTTATTAAACCTTCGATTAAATAGATCTACGCTAATATGTATATCAATCCCATTAACAAAGCACTAGAAGCCAACTAGGTAACAAAATAGCCCTACCACTACATTATGTCCTACCTAGAAACAAGCATTGTTAAATTTGAATTTTGAATGGGCACACACTTGATATGTGGTGGAAGTTCCATGATAATAGCCTCAAAGATAGATTAAGGTATTTTATCATCATAAGAAACAACTAGATGATTTAGAGTCGTTAATGAAATACATGAAAACTCAATTTTATCACCATAAGGAACAAATACAAGATTTAGATTCCTTAATGAACTTTTCCTTAATGCACATGAAAATTGAACTCAAATAGGAGAGCTACAAATATTAGCAAATGTGTAAAAGAATGATCAAGAATGAATAGTGATCAAGTATGTTTATGAAATCAGAAAATTTTGGATGTCAACATTTTTTCTTCTTATTATTATCATCTGTGCAAGTGATTGTGGTCATGAAAAAAAAAATAATCAATTTTTTTTTTAAGATACAATAACATTATTTTCTGGCTAAATTTTAAGAAGAAAGCGTATAGAAGTGTATTGCCTTTATATTCTGTGTCTAGTGCCTAAAAATGCAATCTAAGATATTTATATATATTTTGTAGCTAGAAATGCAAAAATTAGAATTGAGCACTTGTTCTTGTTGTTTAAATCATGTGTATAAATGCCTATGGTCATATATGGAAATTATGTTACCTCAAACAAAATAAATTGCATTGTTTTTTATTGCATTATATCAAATATGATGAATTAAAAATTAAATGAGTTATAGATGTTATGTCAAAAGTTATAAGGGCATACCGTACTACAGATGTAAGGGTTGTCAATTACATTGAAAGTATTCAGGAGATTCTCTATAGATTAGAATAGTTGAAAAGCATAGTTCTTACATATTTTCCATAGAGGGAGGAATCAAATGTAGAGTGAGGTCGTCAAGGAGAGAGGCCATGCTCTAAATGGCTTCATTGTCAATTCTTCTTTATAAGGAATATTTTGGTACAATGGTAAAAATTCCTATGATGAGGTGTGTAATCTTGTTGAGAGATTTCATTTCATATGGATGTGATGTGAAATACATCAAACCATGGGTAGAGACGTTGTTGAGATATTTCTTGTTATATGGATGTGATGTGTAATATATCAAACTATGGGTAGAGACAACGTAACCCTTGAGAGGTTTGAGAGGTTTAGTTGACCATGATTGTTCTCAAAATAATAATGAATCTTCTCTATAGTATACATGTATAGCATGAAAAATATATTGTTTTGTATGTTTTGAAGGACATGATTTGTGGTATAAGTGAAAAGGAATCATATTCTAAATCACATAATGCTCTAGAAAAAAATATAGTTGTTTGGAGAATAAAAAGATAAATATTCTCTCTCAAACTCTAGGATAAATATTTTAATAAAATTTTAGTTATTACATATTGTAAAATAAAACCAAATAATCTTAGAGAAAATATATCTAAAAGTAGAAGAAAAAAACTAAAAAACACTTTAAAACCATACAAACTATTTTAACAAAAAAATACCTTTAATACAAAACAAAACAAATTAAAAAAAAAAACAAAACAAAGATAATTCAACAAAAAAAATAATAGGAGTGGAAAGAAAATTTAATACAATGAAATGTACATATAAAATAAAACTATATAAGGAGTGACTTTAATTTATTTTAGATGTTATAAATGCATTTAAATGAGCAATACAAGAATTAAAAAGAAAATATTTCCAATGGAAATTTACAAATTAAGCTTGACTTCATTTTAATTTTAAGTTGGAAAACACATTATATTAGGGCAGGGTTTAATTTATAGATGAAATGCCATTTTTCACTAGAATTTGGAATGAATAAATAAATTCAATACTTTAAAAAACCATAAACCATGACTTACAAGAATTCTATATATTCAAAAACTTAAGTTAAAACATTTAAAAATCTTTGAAAAAACAGCGCCTAAAAAATCATTTTCATCTCTGACATTAAATTTAATTTAGTATTAAAAATACATAAAATATAACTTAAAAATAAACTTAGGCAATTATATTGAATGCGTTAAGATCGAAATAGGGAAATATAACGAGCTCTCTACGATAACTACTTCTCTAAATAATATTACTCGCTGATGGCACAAAAAAAGCAGAGGACCAGAAAAGGGCAAGATTACATGAAGTACTTAGTACCGAGTATCAAAGATTCCACCAAACATTCCAAATTGAAGAGAACCGAACTACTTCACATGGGACCTGGATAGATGACGTGGAGGTGAAGAGAATTTCTTGAACCCTTTTTCTTGAAAAACATCTTCAGCTTTTGTCTTGGAAAGAGTTTGAATCATTCTAAGTTTTTTTTTTTTGTTATAGACATTGTGGTCCGCTCCTTTTAACGGTCCATCAAAATTTTTTTTAATGAGAAGGATCATTTAAAGAATATCCGAAATATGTGCAGATATTTTTTCTTGTTTCTTGAAAAATCATCTTCAGCTTTTTTTCATAGAAAGATTTTGAAGCATTCTTTTTGGTTATAGACGTTGTGGTCCGCTCCTTTTAACGGTCCAACAAGATTTTTTTAACGGGAAGGATCCTTTTAAACGAATAGTCCGAAACGAAATATCTTCGTAAGTTGTCTCCAAAGATCTGGTTAGTTATTGGATCTCATTCTCCCCACGATTGAGTGCACAATCAATGTAAAGGAGACAAAACCATCTGGGGAGTTATGGGATCTCATTCATCGGCTGGTACACAAGTAGAAGAGACACAACCAGCGAAAATAGTAGGAGAGACAACATTGCAAAACAGGCTTCAACGGCCAATTAGCAAAACAGGCTTCTATCAACAGGCGAATTAGCAAAACAATTGTAATCGCTGAGTTTTAGGTTCGATTGCAGGTGGAACCTAACACGAATTTCGGCATTGTACAATGCATTGTAAAGACAACTTCCGAAGATAGTCCGCTCCCAGTTGTTTCATCGATAGAGAAGAGCCCATGTCTATCCTCCGAAGAGCCCATGTCTATCTCCGTGTGGTTGTGACTTCGTGTTGTGTCTATATTGTCTGTGTTCGTTTCTACGTGTTATTGAAGAGCCGAGTTGTTGTTTCATCGATAGAGAAGGGATTTGCATGGACGAGACGAGTGAAAGACATTGTGTCATATTTGTTGCAGCCATGACAGGTATGCTTCTGGTATTTGCTTTGGTATGGTTATTTTATTACTTGCTGATTCTCTTAGTTATTAATCACATATATCATCAGTTTAGTTTATATATCATTAGACAGTTTAATTTATATACCATCAATTTACTGTCTCATGTATCAAGATAGATTTCTCTATATAATTATATTTAGCCCTTTCTCGAATCATTGTTCTTCTTCACTTTGATCATTGTTCTTCTTCACTTTGTCATAGATGTTAAAGCTATATGCCATTTCCCTTCGTGGATGCCCGCAAGCGATTATCTCCCATCTACTCTGTTTTATTCACCGTTAATTTTGTATGTATATATTATTTTTCATTTTTATATCATTATAGATTTTAAACATTAATTTTTGAACTCCAGTATCATTACTCATTTAAATTTGTGTAGAAATTATTGTTTTACATTCCATAAATTTCATGTTTTATATTTTCTTTTTTTAAATATTTGATTTTGTGATTTTGAATATTTAATTTATTCATTTTAGTTTACATATCAACAGTTTAGTTTATATATCATCAGTTTACTGTCTCATGTATCAAGATAAATTTCCCTAAATAATCATATTTAGCCCTTTCTGGAATCATTGTTCTTCTTCATTTTGTCATAAAGGTTAAAGCTATACGCCACTTCTTTTCACAGAATCTCTTCTTCACTTTGTCATAGATGTTGAAGCTATATGCCATTTCTCTTCACAGATTCCTGCAAGCGATTATCTCATTATCATTACTCATTTAAATTTGTGTATAAATTATTCTTTACATTCCATAAATTTCATGTTTTATCTTATCTTTTTTAAATATTTGATTATCTTATTTTAAATATTTAGGTTATTCAATATATACTTATATAAAATTAAATTAATATCATATAATTAAATTTATTGTTCTATATTATATAATATTGGATTTACATGATTTATATTTATATTTATATTGTTATTACTGCATGAATTTTTTAGTTAATTATTATATTTGAATTGTTTAGTCAGATTTGTATTTGTATAAATACTTATTAATTGAAATTATATAATAAAGAAAGGAATATTTTTTTGAATTGAATTTTTTGATTTATATGTGATGGTTTATGATGTGAAAGGATATCTTTGTATTCTTTTATTATATGTAACTATTTATCATTTGAAAATTCGATGATATAAAATAGTTTAAATTGTTTCATTAGTAGAATTGTTTTATTTAAATATGATATGTGAAATATATGAATTTGTTTATTCAAATGTGAAAAGATGCTTTAAAAAAAGTTTTTTTTTTTTTTTTTTAAATGTATCGATAAGTTGTAATTTTTAAAAATATATCATATTTTTTAGATGACACGACATTGATATTTATGTATAGAAGTTTTTTGTTTATATTGAGAATATTATGTTGACAATTTTTGCAAGTTTAATTTGTATATGATTATGTATGTATTCGTTTTATTATTATTTGTAATATCATAGAATGATTATGTTTCTTACATAATATGATGATTGTTGATTTCTAATTGATAACATGTTTTTGTTTTCTATGTGATGTGGATAGTATTTTTTAAATGATATGGTTATGATAATGATGATTATGTTTTTGTTTGTTTAATGGCATGCTTTAAGTTCTTAGATGATATGATGGTGATAATGAGAGAGAGGGATAATAAGAGTGAGGGGTGGGAGATAGAGAGAGAGGAGGGGGAGAGAGAGAGATGAAGATGGAGAGAGAGAGAGAGAGAGAGAGAGGGAGGGTAGGGAAGGGGGGAGGGAGGGTAGGGAAGGGAAGGGGGGAGGGAGGGAGGGGGAGGTGGATGTAGGGTGAGAGAGAGAAAGAGAAAGAGTCAAGGGGGAGAGAGGGAGAGAGAGGGAGAGAGATATTGGGAGGGAGGGGGAGATAGAGAGAGAAAGAGATGGGGAGGGAGGGGGAGAGAGAGAGGGGGGGGAGAGGGAGAGAGAGAGAGAGGGATAATGAGAGAGAGAGGGAGAGGGAGAGAGATAGGGGGGGGGGCATGGGAGAAATATATGGGGGGAGAGAGTGGTAGAGAGAGCAGGAGGGGGAGGCAGAGAGAGAGGGGGGGTGGATCAAGAGGGGGGAAGAGAGAGGGGTGGGGAGAGAGAGAGAGAGAGAGATCAAGGGAACAAAGGGAGAGGGAGAGGGAGAGGGAGAGGGGGATAGGGCAGTTGAAGGGGATGGGGAGAGAGAGAGAGAGAGAGAGAGAGAGAGTTTCAGAGAGGGAGAGGGAGGGAGAGGGGAGGGGGAGAAGAGGGTGAGAGGGGAGAGAGAGAGATAGAGAGAGAGAGAGGATGAGCCTGTAGCCATCACAATCTTCTTAGAGATAAGTTACCGATGCCCTAGCTAGTTTATTTCCATTCTGTCTATAAGCATATTTCATTTATTTGTTATTAATGAAATGAATTTTTATTTCTGTTGCATCTCTACATTTATGTATATTTTTGTATTTCATTGTCTTAGTGCACAAATTTTGATCAGTGGTATCAGAGAAGTCTTCTCTTTCTCAATCCTTCTTTGCAAGTCCCCAACGCGGTCTAGATATAAGGAGTTAGGGATCTATCTGGTTGAACCTTTGCAAGATCAGCCTCATAAACCCCGACGACCACACATGCGGGAAGAAAGGAAAGATGAGGGATCAGGAGATCCTATCAAAATATTGCTCGAGAAGGCCCTCGAAAAAAACAGGAACATGATGATGGAAAAAGTTTCCCATATCCCTCAACGACTACCAATCGGTGATGCATCTACATCCAGCAGCCACTCTGGAGGTGTAAATCCTTTTAAGGTCAATTTAAAATTTAACATTCCCATATTTGAGGACCAAATAGATGTAGACATCGTAGATATATGGTTGAATCTATTAGAAGTATATTTCTCAGTTCAATACTTTTTTGTCTGAGAAGGTGTTACTTTTTCACTCCTCAAAGCCGCCCCCCATGTCAAGGACTGGTGAGAAACCTACTGGGAGAAAAAGGGCGAGGAGGAACTCTCTCTATTCTCGTTTGCACTGACCTGGAATTATTTTTGAGACGCCATGAAGGAAAAATATTATCCCATGAGGAGCTATGAGGAAAAATACATACAATGGAATACATTGCAGCAACAAAGGGATCAAGATGTCCATGAGCTGACGAATTTATTCCATACCATGAGCATAATGGTGTTCCTCGACATCTCCTCAATTAGTGTAGCATACTGGTATGCTGCCAAGATTGAGAAAAATGTCAAACAGAAGAAGTGAGACTTTGAATCTAAAAATCAGAACCAAGGGAAAGGTGCCCTCGAACCACAGAACAAAGGACAAAGACAGTGCAGTGCATCTTGAGACAACCCACCAAAGACACAAAAAAATAATAACACCATGAAGCCAAAGAAGGACAAAGAGAAGTGGTATGAGTTCCATGTTAGCTCTGCTCACAAGAGAAGTGAGTGTCAGACCAAGTAGTCACTAGTGGCAGAGTTGAAGGTTTCTGAATCAGATGCATGATTTGACTCCGAATCAGAACTTGAAAAGGGAAATGACAAAGGGAAGCGTATTATCGATGTGGATCCCAACGCCATCGTCGCCACCACGAAGATGTAGAAGAAGGAACCATAAAATCTAGAGGAGGGAGAGTGCCTCTTCCATTCCCAGATGTGGGTAAAGGGTTCCCCGCTTTAGTTCATTGGTGACAGTGGGAGTCAACAGAACCTCATCTCAGAAGAGGTCGTGAGTGGCTAGGATTCCTGACCACAACACACCCACAACCAAAACCATCGAGTGGCTTCAGCAAGGATGGGATATCTATGTCAGTCAACAGTCCCACCTTCCCTACAACATCAAGCCCTTCAAAGATAAGGTATTATGTGACCTTTCTCCTCTTGATGTTTCTCATATATTATTAGGCCAACCATAATTGTGGAAGTGACATGAATCCTCCCACATAATCACTAGAGGATATCCCTCTAGTATTAGGGATTATTTGTGGCTTTCCCACCATATCTAAGCATGGCCCTCTAATCTCATATGATAAATAAAAAATTCATTTCCTTCCTCTACGTTCGGAACACTAAAATAAATCTATAACTATTGTAATCAGCGATTTAAATTGAAAGGGAGATAATGTGGGTCAAAGTAGAAGTATCACAATTAAGCTTTATAGGAGAAAGAGAGGAAGTAGAAATGGGGTAAAGACAAAAATACAATATCCATAACACATTAGTGCAAAGATACAAACAACCAATAAAATCATTGTAAAATTTAAGGGAATTCGCATGAGAAGTATTGGAAGCTACACCTAGAGCTCAAGTCAAAGAACCAAAGCAATGATGCTAATAATAAAAATATAATGGCCATATATTCAAATGATTAGGTGGAAAGAAGCTCATATGTGGATGAGAAGATTGTATATTCATTAATGCAGAAGGGGATGAATCTAAGTAGCCATAAAAAAATAGAAGTGAAGGAACTGACCATACTCTTCCATATAAAGCCACAAGTCAAGAAGACAAAAATTTATGCTCTATTCAACTCCTAATCATAGGAAAATCTCCTAGAAACAAATCTAGTTCCGAAATTGGGACTGAAGACTCATGACCATGCTAGCTAATAACCATTAATATGCATCAACATGGAGGAAAAGATAAAGGTAGAGAAACCTATGCATAATAAAATTTACTATTATTGTTAATTTTATTGATGAAGTAGAATTATATGTAGTTCCACTTGATGTATGTAGAGTTATGTTTGGAAGTCCCTATACGTACATGTTCGATGCAATATTTGTGTGAAGATCTATCTTGTATGAACCATCAAGGATGGAAATCCTTCACCATCACATTGATCCATGTAAATATTGGTGGCCACCCTTCTATTCCACTTGAAGCCACACCATCATTCTTTCATTTTTTTTAGTTTCCTTAATTATAGCACAATGAACTATTTTTAGCAATTTTTCGTGTCCTAAACTTCCGGAGATGTTTTGATGGCCTAAGCAAAGTTTATTTGGAAAATAGGGAGCAACATGGAAGTTCCTTAGATTTTTATCAATCCAATGTTGTAGTCCTAGGATAGATATTTCTAATGTGTTATTGATCACCTCAAATAGAGATCATATGCCAAAGTTACATCCCCAGGAAGTTGATGTACCAATGTACCCAAACACGGTCCATAGTTTTAGTGATTCATATCCTAGGGTTAGTTATTTGAGTGTTGATGATATTTCATTATTCCTAAATAATAAATATCAATTTGAGCCTCATTATAGCACATTTCAGTGGCCTGTAGCCACCACAATATTCTTAGAGATAAGTTACGAGTGCCCTAGCTAGTTTATTTCCATTCTATCTGTAGGAATATTTCATTTATTTGTCATTAATAAAATGAATTTTTTTTCTGCTACATCTCTGCATTATGTGTATTTTTGTATTTCATTGCCTTAGTGCATAAATCTGGATCAGTGGTATCAGAGAAGTTTTCTCTTTCTCAATCCTTCTTTGCATTTCCCCAACGCATTCGAGATATAAGGAGTTAGGGATCTATCTCGTTCAACCTTTGCAAGATCAACCTCGTAAACCCTGACGACCACACATGGGGGAAGAAAATAAATATGAGAGATAACGAGATCCTATCAAAATATTGCTCGAGGAGGCCCTCGAGAAAAATAGGAACATGACGATGGAAAAATTTTCCCATATCCTTCAACGGCTACCCACCAGTGATGCATCTACATCCAGCAGCCACTCTGGAGGTGCAAATCCTTTTAAGGTACAATTAAAATTTTACATTCCTATATTTGAAGGCCAAATATATGTAGAAATTGTAGATATATGGTTGAATCTATTAGAAGTATATTTTTCAGTTCAATACTTTTTTGTCTAAGAAAGTATTACTTTTTCACTCCTCAAAGCCGCCCTCCATCTCAAGGAGTGGTGAGAAACCTACTGGGAGAAAAAGGGAGAGGAGGAACGCTCTTTGTTCTCATATGCACTGACTTGGAATTCTTTTCGAGATGCCATCAAGGAAAAATATTATCCCGTGAGGAGCTATGAGGAAAAATACATATAATGGAATACACTATAGCAACAAAGGGATCAAGATGTCCATGAACTGACGAATTTATTCCATACCATGAGCACAATTGTCTGCACATATGTATTCAGGAGGAAATGGTGTTCCTCGACATCTCCTCAATTAGTGCGGCATACTAGTATGCTGCCAAGATTGAGAAAATTTCAAACAGAAGAAGTGAGACTTTGGATCTGAAAATTAGAAGCAAGGGAAAGGTGCCCCTAAACCATAGAACAAAGGACAAAGACAATGCAAGGCATCTTGAGAAAACCCGCCAAATACACAAACAAATAGTAACACCATGAAGCCAAAGAGGACATCGAGAAGTGGTATGAGTACCATAATAGCTCTTCTCACAATGCAAATGAGTGTCAGGCCAGGTAGTCACTGGTGGCCGAGTTGAATGTTTCTGAATCAGATGCATGCTCCGACTTTGAATCAGACCCTAAAAAGGGGAATGACAAATGGAAGTGTATTATCGATGCGGAGCCCAATGCCATCAGCACCACCATGAAGATCCAAAAGAAGGAACCATAAAATCTAGAGGAGGGAGAGCTCCTCTTCCATTCCCAGATGTGGGTAAAGGGTTCCCCGCTACAGTTCACTACTGACAGTGGATGTCAAAAGAGCCTCATCTTAGTAGGGGTCATGAGTGGCTAGTATTCCTCACCACAACACACCCACAACCGAAACCATCGAGTGGCTTCACCAAGGATGGGATATCCACATCAGCCAGTAGTGCCACCTTTCCTACAACATCAAGCCCTTCACGGATAAGGTATTGTGTGAAATTTCTCCTCTTGATGTTTCTCATATATTATTAGGCCAACCATAATTGTGGAAGTGACATAATTTACATGAGTCACAACCTCGTGTTGTGATTATTACTTTTGGAAATAAGTTGTACATGGCAGTAGAGCTAGCACTGCCTACCGCCATCTCTTTGGTTCCTATAAAAAAACATAATATTCTCATTTTGAAAACCATAAAAAATATTTTCTTGATGATATGCCCTTAGGGAAAGAAGAATATTGTGGTCACGACCTCCACACAAGGCTCGTCCACTGGGAAAAAATAGATGGACAAGGTCATGGAGGAGTATGAGGACATCATCACCTCCTCAGTCAGGGTGTGTCCGCATTGTCGAGTCAAGCACTCCATCGATCTTACCTGAGGTTCATCGTTGCCCAATGGACCAATATAATGGTGCTCTCTTGTGGAGAATGATGAAATAAAGAGTCAAATTCAAGAGTTGTTGCAGAAAGGTCACATTCGGTTGAGTTCATCGCATTGTTGGAGCCCGATCCTGTTGATGCAAAAGAAGGATGGGAGTTTGAGACTATTTATTAACTATCGAGTGCTGAAAAATATCACTTTCTGGAATAGGTACCCAATCTGAAATATTGATGAACTTCTAGACCAACTCAAGGGGGAGAAATATTTTAGTAAGCTCGACTTGAAGTCTAGGTATCACTAGGTACCAATCGAACTCTCTGAAGTGTGGACGACTACCTTCAAATCCAGGGAGAGATTTTTTGAATGGTTATTCATGCCTTTCAGGTTAATGAATCCCCTCGCAACCTTCATGAGGTTGGTGGATGACATATTTCATCCATTCACCAACTCATTTGTGTTATCGTACTTCGATGAAATCCTGATCTTCATCTAGATTTGGGAAGTGCGCCTCCACCACATCTGACAAGTCCTCCAAACACTAAAACAACACAATTTGTGTCCCAATTCAGAGAATTTTACTTTTGGGATGACCCAGCTTCAATATCTTACATACATTATTGATGAGCCGCAGGTGAATGTCGATCCAACCAAGATCCAAGTCATTCGGGATCAGCCAACACCAACCACTCTAACAGAGCTCCACAACTTTTTGGACCTTGTGAATTTCTGCTGCAGGTTCATGTTGGCATTCTCTCATATCACTTGGCCCTTGAGTCAAGTCACCAAGGGAGGGGTGAAAGAAGAATTATTTTGGTAGAAATCTCAACAGAAGGCATTTGTAGAGTTAAAACATCACCTCTTCTTTGCACAAGTGCTCACATTACCAAACTTGCAACAACCATTTGAGGTCGAGACAAATGCCTCTGGCTATGCTATTGTGGTTGTTATTACTCAACAAAGGCATCCAATGGCATGTCACAATGAGACACTTTATGACACAGTCTGAAAGTATCCCACTTATGAAAAAGAGATGTACTCTGATGCAGGAGCATCCAGCTCGGAGGAGACGAAAGATGGTTAACTGTCTAAGTGATTTGCACGTGTTTATGGATAGGTTATTAAACCTGTGTTTTTAATTATTTTATTATTCAACAGTTGGACAAGGACAATAGGACTAGGACTATAAACTATTTTTTTTAGTTAATTAGAATTTTATTTTCTTTAAAAGAAACTGGCAATGTAGTTATAAACATTCGGTTGACAGTTCAACCGAAAACCAAAACTGTTTTACACCTACAGGTATTTAAACGGAAGTAAAATCATATGTAGGTTCGAGTTTTTTTCCATCGCCAGAAGAGAAAAGAAACAAGTGAGAATAATAATAGTCTGCAACCAGTATTGTTTTCAGCCAGAAATGCTAATTCACATCTGTGCATCGTGAAGTTAGTGTGTTTATTTCCTGTTTGAATTATATGTAACAATCTGTGTGTGATTTATGCTAATGAAGTAGATTCATACGAAAATTTGAAATTAAACAAACGTGTGCTGCGTGTAGAGAGGAAAGATTTTTTTTTTCTTTATATCATGCATTGACAGGCCACAGTGATAGAAGTAAATACGCGCAGTCAAACGGAGCGGGTTCTATTTCTAGTTATCACAGTCAAACAAACGAGGAAGAAGTAGCATACAGAGAAATGGGTGAGTTTTCATATACTGAAGCATTTTTCGAAATTCTTCATAGAGAAAAACATTTTTTTTTTGTATAAATCATTTTAGAATATAGTTTATCAAATTTCCAATTCAGTCCAAGAGGAAAGAGTAACAGTACAACCCAAACAAGGGTTTAAACCAAGGAATAACACAGCTACAGCCAAGCGCACGGTTTCAACACATTCTATACCAACAAAACATTACATTGAGAGACTTGCCAACCAACAGGGTTTGGCAACAAAATGGCGGGTGCCAGAAACAGAGAATTTGATAAACCCTAACCACATGAATACAAATAGAGTTGACCCTACCATGGGGTTTGATTTGCTAAGAAAACGAGCCAGGGTCCTACCAGAAGAAGGAGACCTATACAATTATCCACAATAGTTTAAGGTTAGAACGTGTCAACTGGAGATGAGTTATCCATATAAAATAGTAAATTAAAAGAATGAAGCGTAGCCGAAACTCACCAAAATATTTGGGTTGGACAGAGATAAGTAGACAAGGTTTTGTCGAGCCAACAAATTCTACTCACGAAGGAGAAAATAGGTTAGAGTCACAGATAAAAATGGCGCAGTCTAAAATCGGAGGAGAGCAATTACCTGTTGTTCTCGTTGAAACCGAAGGTGACCACAATAACCTTGGTTGGACGCACCTATAAGTTGGGATTGACAGCAAATTTACGTTAACAGTGAAAACGGGATGAGGAAAAACACACAGCTGAAAACTGATAAAGTTGAAAAATCAGAGAAGTTGCCATAGAAAATTTCATATACAGGTCAATAACGAACGCCATTGCAAGAACCGGAGGAAACTCAGTGACAAGCAGAGATTACCCCGCTAGAAAAATGCACAGTTTCATGAGAGAACCCTCGCGAAGCTCAGAAGCCCAGCGGAGGTCGAAGAGACCCTCCTCTCAAATTTCGTTCAACGAAAAACAGCAATAACACCGGAACATTGTTTACAAGTTTAGGAGTGTAGCATAGAAACCGAAGCACAGTTAACACGCCAGGACTCGATCAGTAGAGTGATAAATGCGAAGTGAATTGCCACAGAAACCAACAGATCCAATGTACATCCGATATAAATGAAACTAACGACGTGTAATGAGATTTTAAATAACCATTGTTGAATTCATAAACTGAGTTGGTGTATTATTCAATAAAATCACCAATATCGTATTAACGGTTTATAATTGAGTTGGCGTATTATTAATAAAATCACAAATATTGTATTAATGTTTCGAGAGTCCGGACTGTAGTGCTGTGTCATCTGTACACGAAGGTCAGCCCTTCATCATACTCCACTGTGAAAGATTTCTAACAATGGAATCATTACATTTTGGGAAATGAAACAGTCATCCACACAAACCACTGACCCCTGCAGTTCATACAGACACAGGGGAAGTTGCAGAATGATCACCATCAGAAGTGGTCCACATACTTGCAAAAATTTCATTTGAAAATCAATTATAGTAAGGGAAGCACTAATAATGTTGAAAAATGCCTTAGCCGACCACTGATTGTAGTGCTAACCACTGTGCTCAACTCTTCTGGGCACAAGAGTTCCAATTGGACGCTTCTCTAGCAAAGAGATCAAGAATTCAGCCATGCATACAATACACTCTTGAAGGGTAAGTAAGTTTCAGATTTACAACTCTGGGATGCCCTGCTATGTGACTTGGGACACCTTTCTTCTCCTTCAAGCAAGTGTGCCAAGATGATTTTGGAAGTGTGCTATAGTCGGGTCGTTGGGAATTTCGAGATCGAGAAAACAATGGAAGTACTGTAGAATTATTTCTATTGGCCAAACGTTTGACATGATGTCGGGAAGTACATCAACTCTTGCATTGCCTCTTTCATTGCCAAATCAGCCATCAAGAAGCAAGGACTCTATACTCCATGGTGTACCCATAGTGGACTTTGGGAATCCATCTCCATGGATTACATATGAGGACTTCCTTATACTAAGCATGGAAATGACTATGTCTTTGTGGTCATTGACAGATTCTCAAAGATGGCCATTATGAAAGCCTACAAGAAGAATATTACAATAGAAGCCACTACTAAAATCTTCTTTGAACGAGTGTGCGTACACTTTGTGATCCCACAGTCTATCATCTCACATCTGGAAAATAGTTTCCCGAGTAAATTTTGGTCCAGCCTCTGGTCGATGGTGGACACCAAGCTTAACAAGTCCATAAATTTCCATCTAAAAACTAATGGCCAAACATAGATCATCAACGGGATGATTGTACACATTCTGTGCATGTACAACTCAAAGCATCAACTCGCATGGGATGAGAGTATCCCCTATGTACAACATAAATATAACTGGGATCTCCATTTCTAAAACAACCACGTCCCCTTTCAGGTGATCTTAGGATTCAAACCAATGTGTCCCTTTAGCATAGCCATACCATTTGCAGCTACTTAGGTAGATTCAGCTGGTGTCCAATGTAAGGCTGACAAGTCAAACAAATTCATTCAGTGCATTAAGCACATCCGCCAACAAGTTCATGACATATTGTATAGAGCCAGTGCTAAGTACAAGCACTGACATGATCAACATCGAGTTACACATAAATTCCAGGTGGGCGACAAAGTGTGTCTACATTTGCTGAAGGAGAGGCTCACTGGAACTCGCCACAATATTCTCACACTCCGAAATGGGCCATACACCATCAGCAAGGCTGTAAAGAACAATGCCATTTAGCTCACCATTCCAAAATTCCATGGTTTGCACCAAGTATTCAATTTGTATTGCCTTCAACCCTACTTTTTGCCTTTACTAGACATATCCAGCATGGAATAATAACTCACAACAAAAGAGTTAAACCCCGACTACATGGAACAAGCCACAACTGATCATATCATGGATACAAATATCAAGCACACATGAAAACAAAGGATCTTGATATATGGAGTTGTCAAAGTAGACCAAATCCTTCACCATGGCAAGTGGCTCACCAGCGACGAAGTTCCGCAGAAGTTTCCTCATCTCGGGGAGGAACTCAAGGCAATGGGGAACATTGCTTCCTAAGGGGAGAGGATCGATCTAGGTGGATATTGGTGGCCACCCAACTATTCCACTTGGACCCCCACCATTTTTTCTTTCACTTTTTTTAGTTTCCTTAATTATAGCACAATTTACTATTTTTATCAGTTTTTCGGGTCTTGAACTTCCGAAGCTATTTTGAGGCCCTAAACGAAATTTTTGTGGGAAATATGAAGCAACATGGGATTTCCATTGATTTTTCACACCCAAAAGTTGTAGTCCTTGGATAGATATTTGTAACAAGGTATTGAGCATGTCAAAGAGAGATCATATGCACATGGTATGTCCCCGAGAAGTTGGTGTACCAATTTACCCAAATAGGGTCCATAGTTTTGGCTTTTCATCTCCTACGGTAAGTTATTTGTATGTTTAGGGTTTTAAATTGTTCCTCAATAATAAATAGGCCTTTTAGCCTCATTGTAACATAGTTCATAGCCTCGTATCCACCACATTTCTTCTTGGAAATAGGCTACCAAAACCTTAGCTAGATAATTCCATTCTGTTTGTAAACATATTTCAGTTATTTGTTACACCAAGGGGTGCTCTGCAACATGTGTAGATTTAATGTGAGAAATGTAATGTAAACATTTGACATGTCGGAGTATAAGGCACATGTTTAGATGTAGTGTGAGAAATGTACGATAAGATATGTATTGTAAATAAACATTTGAAATGTCTGAGTATATTCACCAACACTCAAAAAAGTGGTATGGTAAATAAATAGGAATATAAATAGACCAAGTTATGCTAAATAAAAAATAAAACCTATTTTTATACTTACTCCAGAGGTATGGTGAATAAATAAAAATATATATAAATTGGAGGTATATTCACCAACACTAAAAAAAGAGGTATGGTAAATAAATAAAAATATAAATAGATTGAGGTATGGTAAATACAAAATAAAACCTCTTTTTATACTTACTCTAGAGGTATGGTGAATAAATAAAAATATAAATAAATTGGAGGTATGGTAAATAAATAAAACCTCTTTTTATACTTACTCTAGAGGTAAGGTATATAAATAAAAATATAAATAGACTAGAGGTATGGTAAATAAATAAAACCTCTTTTTATATTTACTCCATAAATAAAACTAAAAAATGAGGTTTTATCTAGGTGAATCCTACGGGCCAAATACCATGGGCTAAATATTATGGGTCAAAAACCATATTTATAAAAGAGGTATGGTAAATAATTAAATATAAAAGAGGTATACAAAGGTATGGTAAATATATAAAAAAATATCAAATATGATTATAAATCAACATATAAGTATATACCAGGCCTATGGGACAAATACCATGGTAAATAAAAGAGGTATGGTAAATAAATATAAATATAAATAAACCATAGGTATGGTAAAAATAAAACCTCTTTTCATATTTACTCCATACTCTTTATATTTACGAACACTCACAAAAGAGCTTTTATTTAGGTGATGCCTAAGAGCCAAATACCCTAATATTGATATTAAAAGATTAATACTAATATTATTATTAATGATAATATTCATATTAATATGTTATAATATTAATATTATTAAATTTAATAAATTTGGATCGCAAAGGTTTGTATTTAAGTACACTACATGCACGCATTGAATATCTCACTTAAAAATGTAAACATAAATGTAAATATAAAAGTAACGTTTAACATTTAACATTTAAAATTTAATATAATTAATCTTTAACGCAAATAAAGTGAATTGTATTTGTGATGAAGCATCTCTTTGTTTGCTCTCGCATTTTGTTTTCTACAATTTTGTTTTTACCTTTTCATCTACCTCGACTCCATGGATGCGGTCATGTGTAACCAATCACTCTTACCACCAAATTATAATGATTTAATTTATGCATTGGGAAAAACACCACCAAATTAGAATGATTTATTTTCTGTCTTTCTCGAAACCTTGCCTTGCCGGAAACCTTGCCCGGCTCTAAAACAAAGTGATTTCAAGAATCTATTTCTAAATTTATTAAAAACTAGCCTAGATCCATATTAATTCCGGATCTATCAAGCGCTGAGAGGGATCAAATATTTAGAGGTGCAAACTTTTCGTCAACTTTTGCGCTCAAAAAATAAGTTTTCACCTCTAGAGGTTTGATCCCTCTCGACGCTTAATAGATCAAAATTTAAGATGGATCTTTGTTGGTTATTAATTAAATGAAGTTTTATTTCCATTGCATATCTTCGTTTATGTGTATTTTTTCATTTCATTGTATTCCTGCATAAATTTGGTTCAAACACACTTAAGGGAAACTCCAAAAATTTGTTTGTAAGAGCTGACTAAGCTAAGAAACTAACTAATTCTAGAAAAAAATATGCTTTACTATATACAAAGGGGGGTCTATCAAGGAAAAAAATACAACAATTGGAAGAGTATATACATGTAAATAAGGTTTTTCTCTAGAATCCTAAAGGGCTACCAACCAAGAGGCAAGTGGAGCATGAGATCCAATTGTTTTGACACTCTCCATTACCAAAGGTTAATTTTTTATAAAGGGAAATGAGGTGAAGAAGTAGTTGTAATAGCAATTGGAATATGGTGTTATTCGACAGTACCTCACATGTGGGTCACCCATTATAATTGTGCCTAAGAAGGATGTGACTTGGTGGATGTGCATTGGCTATAGGTTTTAAAAAAATTATTCTCAATAATGGGTACCTCTTGCCTAGGATAGAGGATCTTTTATGCAACAAGATAAATACTTCACCAAGATAGACTTACAATCACGGGGTCACTAGGTTTGAGTCAAAGAAGAAGATACTTAAAAGACCACCTTCAAAGCTAGAGAAGGTTTTTATTAGTGGTTAGTTATGATATTTACCCTATGAAATGCACCAAATAAATTCATGAAGTTAATTAATGATATATTGTGCACTTGTATAAGTTCATTTTTTATTGTTTATGTGGATTATTGACTAGTATACATTTCTACCTACAAGGAGAACATATCACATTTGATGTAGGTGCTAGAGACTTTAAAGAAGCAGTAATCATTGTCAAATCTCAAGAAGTGTGATTTATTACAATATAATATGGTGTATTTGGGATATATGATAGGTGGAGGATATTTGAAGATAGATCCTTCCAAGATGGAGGTCATCATGAAGTTGTCGGTAAGGGTTACTAAATGTTTTTGAGGATAGGAGATTTTTTGAGGAAACATAGTACTTGAAGAAATTCATAAACTTGTTGTTAGTAGTAGCAACACCACTCCACACCATAATTTCATGTTTCAAGAGTTTCGAGTGGGGAAAGGGTCGTGGAAGAGCCTTTAAGGTGTTAAAGAAGAATATTATTCAAACATTGGTTCTGGCATTAATAAAATTACAATATCCCTTCGAAGTGGAGACATATTCATGTGGGCATGTTATGGGAGAAATCTTGATGCTAATTAATTAAATTTTAAAAAAAAACTTACAAAATTCATTCAAATTTAAAATAAAATTCAAACAAGAACCTACCATACTAATACTAAAAATCTCTAATAAAATAATAAATCAATCTAGATCTATTTTAACCTAGATATTTTATACATTGATCAATTATGTTTTTATTTTCTTGTAATCCATCTTAATCCTTATTAAACCTTTGATTAAAATAGATCTATGTTAATATGTATATCAATCCCATTAACAAAGCACTAGAAGCCAACTAGGTAACAAAATAGCCCTACCACTACATTATGTCCTACCTAGAAACAAGCATTGTTAAATTTGAATTTTGAATGGGCACGCACATGATAAGTGGTGGAAGTTCCATGATAATAGCCTCAAAGATAGATTAAGGTATTTTATCATCATAAGAAACAACTAGATGATTTAGAGTCATTGCTGAAATACATGAAAACTCAATTTTATCACCATAAGCAACAAATAGAAGATTTAGATTCCTTAATGAATTTTTCCTTAATGCACATGACAACTAAACTCAAACAGGAGAGCTACAAATATTAGCAAATGCGTAAAAGAATGATCAATAATGAATAGTGATTAAGTATGTTTATGAAATCACAAAATTTGGGATGTGAAAATTTTGTCTTCTTATTATTATCATCTGTGCAAGTGATTGTGGTCATGAAAAAAAAATAATCAAAACAGATTTTAAGATACAATAACATTATTTTCTGGCTAAATTTTAAGAAGAAATCATATGGAAGTGTATTGCCTTTATATTCTCTGTCTAGTGCCTAAAAATGAAATCTAAGATATTTCTATATATTTTGTAGCTAGAGATGCAAAAATTAGAATTGAGCACTTGTTCTGGTGGTTTAAATCATGTGTATAAATGACTATGGTCATATATGGAAATTATGTTACCTCAAACGAAATAAATTTCATTGTTTTTTATTGCATTATATCAAATATGATGAATTAAAAATTAAATGAGTTATAGATGTTATGTCAAAAGTTATAAGGGCATACCGTACTACACATGTAAGGGTTGTCAATTACATTGAAAGTATTCAGGAGATTCTCTATAGATTAGAATAGTTGAAAAGCATAGTTCTTACATATTTTCCATAGAGGGAGGAATCAAATGTAGAGTGAGGTCAAGGAGAGATGCCACACTCTAAATGGCTTCATTGTGAATTCTTCTTTATAAGGAATATTTTGGTACAATGGTAAAAATTCTTATGATGAGGTGTGTAATATTGTTGAGAGATTTATTTTTATATGGATGTGATTTGAAATACATCAAACCATGGGTAGAGACATTGTTGAGAGATTTCTTGTTATATGGATCTGTGATGTGTAATATTTCAAACCATGGGTAGAGACAACATAACCCTTGAAAGGTTTGAGAGGTTTAGTTGACCATGACTGTTCTCAAAATAATAATGAATCTTCTCTATAGTGGACATGTATAACATGCAAATATATTTTTTTGTATGTTTTGAAGGACATGATTTGTGGTATAAGTGAAAAGGAATCATATTCTAAATCACATAATGCTCTAGAAAAAATGATAGTTGTTTGGAAAATAAAAAGATAAATATTCTCTCTCAAACTCTAGGATAAATATTTTAATAAAAATTTAGTTATTACATATTGTAACGGAAAACCAAATAAGCTTAGAGAAAATATATCTAAAATTAGAAGAAAAATAAGTAAAAAAGACTTTAAAACCATACAAATATTTTAACAAAAAAATACCTTAAATACCAAACAAAACAAAACAAATATAATTAAAAAAGAAAAAAAAAACAAAACAAATATAATTTAACAAAAAAGTAATAGGAGTAGAAAGAAAATTTAATACAATGAAATGTACATATAAAATAAAACTATATGAGGAGTGATTTTAGTTTATTTTAGATGTTATAAATGCATTTAAATGAGCAATACAAGAATTAAAAGGAACATATTTCCAATGGAAATTTACAAATTAAGCTTGACTTCATTTTAATCCTGAGTTGGAAAACACATTATATTAGAGCAGGGTTTAATAGATGAAATGCCATTTTTCACTAGAATTTAGAAATTCAATTTTAATAAAAATATTGATTTATTTTTATTTAAAATATATTTTGGAATGAATAAATAGATTCAGTAATTTAAAAAACCATAAACCATAACTTACTAGAATTCTACATATTCAAAAACTTAAGTTCAAGCATTTAAAAATCTTCGACTAATTTCAATAAAAATTAACTAGAAACCAGCCTAAAAAATCATTTTTCATCTTTGACATTAAATTTAATTTAGTATTAAAAATACTTAAAATATAAATTAAAATACACTTAGGCAATTATATTGAATGCGGTTAAGATCGAAATAGGGAAATATAACGAGCTGTCTACGATAACTACTTCTCTAAATAATATTACTCGCTGATGGCAGAAAAAAAAACAGAGGACCAAAAAAGGGCAAGATTACATGAAGTACTTAGTACAGAGTATTAAAGATTCCACCAAACCTTCCAAATTGAAGAGAACCGAACTACTTCAGATGGGACGTGGATAGATGACTTGGTGGTGAAAAGAATTTCTTGAACCCTTTTCCTTGAAAAACATCTTCAGCTTTTTTTTGGAAAGAGTTTGAAGCATTCTAAGTATTTTTTTTTTGTTATAGACATTGTGGTCCGCTCCTTTTAACGTTCCATCAAGATTTGTTTTAATGAGAAGGATCATTTAAAGAATATCCGAAATATGTGCAGATATTTTTTCTTGTTTCTTGAAAAATCATTTTCAGCTTTTTTCATGGAAAGCTTTTGAAGCAATATTTTTGGTTATAGACGTTGTGGTCCGCTCCTTTTAACGGTCGATCGAGATTTTTTTAACGGGAAGGATCCTTTTAAACGAATAGTCCGAAATGAAATATCTTCGTAAGTTGTCTTCAAAGATCTGGGGAGTTATTGGATCTCATTCTCCCCACATTGATTGAGTGCACAATCAATGTAAAGGAGACACAACCATCCGGGGAGTTATGGGATCTCATTCATTGGCTGGTACACAAGTAGAGGAGACACAACCAGCAAAATTAGTAGGAGAGACAACATCGCAAAACAGGCTTCAACGGCCAATTAGCAAAACAGGCTTCTATCAACAGGCGAATTAGCAAAACAATTGTAATCGCTGAGTTTTATGTTCGATTGCAGGTGGACAGCAAAACAATTTAAGCATTGTACGTATATGATCAGTCACAATGCATTGTAAAGACAACTTCCGAAGATAGTCCGCTCCCAGTTGCTTCATCGATTGAGAGGGGATTATTGAAGAGCCCATGTCTATCTCCATGTGGCTGTGACTTTGTGTTGTGTCTACATTGTGTGTGTTCGTTTCTATGTGTAATTGAAGAGCCGAGTTGTTGTTTCATCGATAGAGAAGGGATTTGCATCGACGAGACGAATGAAAGACGTTGTGTCATATTTGTTGCAGCCATGACAGGTATGCTTCTGGTATTTATTTTGGTATGGTTATTTTATTACTTTATGATTCTTTTAGTTATTAATCACATATATCATCAGTTTAGTTTATATATCATTAGTCAGTTAAATTTATATATTATCAGTTTACTGTGTCATGTATCAAGATAGATTTTTCTAAATAATTATATTTAGCCCTTTCTGGAATCATTGTTCTTCTTCACTTTTTCATAGATGTTAAAGCTATATGTCATTTCCCTTCACCGATGCTTGCAAGCGATTATCTCCCATTCACTCTATTTTCTTCACTGTTAATTTTGTATATATATATATTATTTTTCATTTTTATATTATTATAGATTTTAAACATTATTTTTTGAACTCCAGCATCATTACTCATTTAAATTTGTGTATAAATTATTGTTTTACAATCCATAATGTTTTATCTTTTCTTTTTTTAAATATTTGATTTTTGTTATTTTAAATATTTAATTTATTCAGTTTAGTTTATATATCATCAGTTTACTGTCTAATGTATCAAGATAAATTTCTCTAAATAATTATATTTAGCCCTTTCTGGAATCATTATTCTTCTTCACTTTGTCATAAATGTTAAAGCTATACGCCATTTCTCTTCACAGATGCCTGCAAGCGATTATCTCTTCTTCACTTTGTCATAGATGTTAAAGCTATATTCCCTTCTCTTCTCAGATTCCTGCAAGCGATTATTTCCCATCCAGTAGCTCTGTTTTATTCACCATTATATATATATATATATATTAATTTTCATTTTTATATCATTATAGATTTTAAACATTAATTTTAAACTCTCGTATCATTACTCATTTAAATTTGTGTATAAATTATTGTTTACATTCCATAAATTTCATGTTTTATCTTATCTTTTTTAAATATTTGATTATGTTATTTTAAATATCTAGGTTATTCAATAAATATTTATATAAAATTAAATTAATATCATATAATTAAATTTATTGTTCTATATTATATAATATTGGATTTATATGATTTATATTTATATTGTTATTAGTGCATGAATTTTTTAGTTAATTATTATATTTGAATGGTTTAGTTAGATTTGTATTTGTATAATTACTTATTAATTGAAATTATATAATAAAGAAAGGAATGTTTTTTTGAATTGAATTTTTTGATTTATATGTGATGGTTTATAATGTGAAAGGATATCTTTGTATTCTTTTATTATATGTAACTATTTATCATTTGAAAATTGGATGATATAAAATAGTTTAAATTGTTTTATTAGTAGAATTGTTTTATTTATATATGATATGTGAAATATATGCATTTGTTTATTCAAATGTGAAAAGACGCTTTAAAAAAAAGTTTTTTTTTTTTTAAATGTACCCATAAGTTGTAATTTTTAAAAATATATTATATTTTTTTAGATGACAGAACATTGATATTTATGTATAGAAGTTTTTTTTTTATAATGATAGGTATATGTTGGTGTATTTTATGTGTTTTCTCGAATGAAAGAAATTTTTGTTTGTTTATGTGATATGATGGTTGTGTTTTTCCTAATTAGATGATATGATTGCATTGAACAGTAATATTATGTTGACAATTTTTGCAAGTTTAATTTGTATATGTTTATGTATGTATTTGTTTTATTATTTGTAAGATCATATAATGATTATGTTTCTTACATAATATGATGATTGTTGATTTCTAATTGATAACATGTTTTTGTTTGTTACGTGATGTGGATAGTATTTTTTAAATGATATGGTTATGATAATGATAATTATGTTTTTGTTTGTTAAATGACATGCTTTAAGTTCTTAGATGATATGATGGTGATAATGAGAGAGAGGGATAATAAGAGTGAGGGGTGGGAGATAGAGAGAGGGGAGGGGGAGAGAGAGAGAGATGAAGATGGAGGAATGGGAGAGGGAGAGAGAGAGAGAGAGAGGGAGGGAGGGTAGGGAGAGAGAGGGAGGGGGGGGGGGGGGGAGGGAGGGGGGCAGGAGGGGGGATGGAGGGTGAGAGAGAGAGAGAGAGAAAGAGGCAAGGGGGAGAGAGAGAGGGAGAGATATGGGTAGGGAGGGGAGAGAGAGAGAGGGGCGGGGGAGAGGGAGGGAGAGACATAGGGGGATGCATGGGAGAAATATATGGGGGGAGAGAGTGGTGGATAGAGCGAGGAGTGGGAGGGCGAGAGAGAGAGAGGGAGTGAATCAAGATGGGGGAAGAGAGGGGTGGAGAGGGGGAGAGAGAGAGAGCGCAAGGGGACAAAGGGCGAGGGAGAGGGAGAGGGAGAGGGGGGGGGGGATAGGGAAGTTGAAGGAGATGGGGAGAGAGAGAGAGAGAAAGAGGGAGAGAGAGAGATAGGGAGGGGGACCAGTGAGTGAGAGTGAGAGAAAGAAATAGAGAGAGAGAGAGAGAGAGAGGGAGAGGGAGAGGGGAAGAGGGAAGGAAAGAGTGTCAGAGAGGGAGAGGGGGATTAGGAGAGGGAGGGAAGGGGAGAGGGAGGGAAGTGGAGAGATGGAGAGAAGAGGGTGGGAAGATATATATATATATATATATATATATATATATATATATAGAGAGAGAGAGAGAGAGAGAGAGAGAGAGAGAGTGGGGCGGGGAGAAGAGAGGGGGAGGGAGGGGGGAGAGAGGGGGAGGGAGGGAGCCTGTGTGTGAGTGAGAAAGAGAGAGAGAGAGAGTAGTAAAAAGGGGCAGTTAAGGGAGAGGTAGGAGGAGAGAGAGGGAGGGGGAAGGTGAGAGGGGGAAAGTGGGAAGGGGGAGAGGGAGGGAAGGGGGAGAGAGAGAGAGTGATGAGGGGAGAGAGAGAAACGGAGGGGGAGGCAGCATGAGAGACAGAGAGAGAGAGAGGGAGAGAGAGAGAGTGAGAGTAGGGGGAGGGGTATTGGAGGGAGAGGTAGGAGGAGAGAGTGGGAGGGGGAGAGAGAGGGGAAAATTTGGGAGAGAAACAGAAATGGAGGTAAAGAGAGCGAGAGAGAGAGAGAGAGAGAGAGAGATGAGGAGGGAGGAGGAGATAGAGATAGACAGAGATGGGGAGGGAGATGGGGAGATATAGAGAGAGGGGGGTAAATAGAGGGAGAGATAGAGGGAGAAGAGGAGAGAGAGGGAGAGGGAGAGAGATAGGGGGAGGAAAGGGAGAAAGATAGGAGGAGAGAGCGGTAGATACAAGGGGAGGGGGACAGGTAGAGAGAGAGGGGATGGAGTAGAGAGAGAGAGAGAGAAAGTATGATCCAGGTGGATATTGGTGGTCACCTGCCTATTCACCTTGGGGCTCCACCATTTTCTCTTTCAGTTTTTCAGTTTCGGCACATTTTACTATTTTTAGCAGTTTTTCGGGTCGTAAACTTCCGGAGCCGTTTTGAGGCCCTAAACGACGTTTTTTGGGAAAACAGAGAGCAACATGGGTCCATGGACCGATGTTTCTCATTCCAAATTTGTAGTACTTGGATAGATCTTTCTAACGAGGTATGGTATGCGTCAAACAGAGATCGTATGCCAAAGTTACGCCCCTGGGAAGTTGAAACACCAATTTACCCAAACGGGGCCCATAGTTTTGGCGCTTCATCTCCTAGGGTTAGGGTTTTGGCTATTTAGGATTTCCCATTGTTTCTGAATAATAAATAGGCCCTCGAGCCTCATTGTAACTCAGTTCAGAGGCCTGTAGCCGCCACATCTCTTCTCAGAGATAGCTACCAGTGCCCTAGCTAGTTTTATTTCCATTCTGTCTGTAAGCAAATTTCAGTTCTTTGATATTAACGAAATGAAGTGTTATTTCCGCTGCATCTCTGTATTTATGGTTATGTGTTTATTCTGTTGCGTTCCTGCATAAATCCGGATCAGTGGTATCAGAGCGGTCTGCTTTTTCTCGATCCTTCTTTGCATGTCCCCAACGAGGTCGGGGTATAAGGAGCTAGGGCTCGATTTGGTGGAACCTTTGCAAGATCAGCCTCGCAAACCTCGACGGACGCCCATGGGGGACAAAAAGAAAGATGAGGGAGCAGGAGATCCTATCAAAATATTTCTTGAGGAGGCCCTCAAAAGACAAAGGAACATGATGATGGATAACTTTGCTCAGATCCTTCAACGGCTACCCACCGGCGGCGCATCTGCATCCAGCAGCCACTCTGGAGGCGCGACTCCTTTTAAGGTACAAGTAAATTTTGACATTCCCATATTTGAGGGTCAAATAGACGCGGATGCCGTAGATAGATGGTTGAATCTGTTAGAAGGATATTTCTCGGTTCATGACTTTTCAGACCGGGAGAAGATTATTTTTGCACTCCTCAAAGCTACCCCCCATGTTAAGGACTGGTGGGAAACCTACTGTGAGAACAAGGACCAGACAGAACCCTCTATGTTCTCGGTCGTACCAACTTGGAATTCTTTCCGAGACGTCGTCAAGGAACAGTACTATCCCGTGGGGAGCTATGAGGACAAGTACATACAATGGACCACGCTGCGACAACAAAGGGATCAAGATGTGCACGAGCTGACGAATCTGTTCCATACCCTGCGCACAAAGTTGGGTATCAAAGATTCAGAGAAACATTTAGTGCTAAAGTATCGCAGCTGTCTACACAGATACATTCAGGAGGAAATGGAGTTCCTTGACATCTCCTCGCTTGGTACGGCATACCGGTATGCTGCCAAGATTGAGCAGAAATTCAAGAAGAAGAAGCGAGACTTTGGATCTGCGAATCAAAAGCAAGGGAAAGGTGCTTCCAAACCGCAGAACAAAGGACCGAGCCAAGGCATGGCGGCTAAAGACAACTCATCGAAGCCACAAGAAAAGAACAGCACCGCAAAGCCAAAGAAGGACACGGGAAAGTGGTGTGAGTTCCATAAGAGCTCCACACACAACACAAGTGAGTGTCGGGCCAAGCAGTCGCTAGTGGCCGAGATGAGGGCTTCTGAGTCAGATGCATGCTCCGACTCCGAATCAGAACCTGAAAAGGGGAATGAAAAAGGGAAACAGATTATTGATGCGGAGCCCAATGCCACTGTTGCCACTACAAAGATCTAGAAGGAGGAACCGGAAGATCCAGAGGAGGAGGAACGTCTCTTCCACTCCCAGATGTGGGTAAAGGGCTCCCCGGTACAGTTCATTGTCGACAATGGGAGCCAAAAGAACCTCATTTCAGCAGACGCCGTGAAGCGGTTGGGCTTGGCGACCACAGCTCACCCACATCCATACACCCTCGAGTGGCTTCACCAAGGACGAGATCTCCGCGTCAGCCTCACCTTCCCTATAACATCCAACCCTTCACGGATGAGGTATTATGTGACGTTGCTCCTATTGATGTTTATGATGTATTATTAGGACAACCATGCTTGTGGAAGCGTCATGCTGTGTATGAGTCTCGACCTCGTGCTGTTATTGTTACTTTGGGAAATAAGTTGTACAGGATACCAGAGGTGCCACCTCCTTCTGCTATCTCTTTGGTTACTGCAAAAAAATGCAGTAAGCTCATTTCCCAAACCAGGAAATTCATTTTCCTCATGATCCACCCTTAGAAAAAGAAGAAGACTGTGGCCATGACCTCCAGACAAGGCTCCTCTGCACAACAACAACAAATGGATAAGGTTGTGGAGGAGTACGGGGACATATTCACCTCACCCACAGGGGTTCCTTTGCACTGTCAAGTCAAGCACCCAATTGATCTGACCCCAGGTGTGCCGCTACCTAATGGACTGACCTATCGGCACTCTGTTTTGGAGAATGATGAAATCAAGAGGAAAATTCAAGAGCTGTTGTAGAAAGGTCACATCAGACCAAGTTCATCGCCCTGTGGGAGCCCGATCGTGTTGGTATAGAAGAAGGATGGGACGTGGAGACTCTGTATTGACTATCGGGCGCTGAACAAGATCACTATCTAGAATAGGTACCCAATCCCACGGATTGATGAGCTTCTGGACCAACTCAAAGTTGCAAAATATTTTAGCAAGATCAACCTGAAGTCTGGGTATCACCAGGTACCAATTGAACCCTCCGATGTGTGGAAGACTGCCTTCAAAGCCAAGGAAGGCCTTTTCGAATGGCTAGTCATGCCTTTCGGGTTGACAAATGCTCCCGCCACCTTCATGAAGATGATGGACGACATCTTGCGGCCATTCACCAACTCATTTGTAGTGGTGTACTTGGATGACATTTTGATCTTCAGCCAGACTTGGGAAGAGCACTTTCACCACATCTGACAAGTCCTCCAGACACTGCAGCAACACAAGTTGTGTGCCAATTTGGAGAAGTGCACTTTTGGCATGACCCAGGTTCAATATCTGGGATACATTATTATGAAAGGGGGGTGCATGTGGATCTAGCCAAGATCCAAGTCATTCGGGATTGGCCAGCCCCAACCAGTATAACAGAGCTTCGCAGCTTTCTGGGTCTTGCTAATTTCTACTGGAGGTTTGTGTTGGGATTCTCTCATATCACTTGGCCCTTGAGTCAAGTCACCAAGGGAGGAGCGAGAGAAAAAAAAATTTGGTCGGAACCTCAACAAAAGGCGTTCACAGAATTGAAAAATCGCCTTTGTTCTGCCCCAGTGCTCACTTTACCAGACTTGCAAAAACCATTTGAGATCAAGACAAATGCCTCGGACTATGCTATTGGGGCAGTTCTTACTCAACAACGACATCCAGTGGCATTTCACAGTGAGACATTGTCTGACACAGTTCGCAAGTATCCCACTTATGACAAAGAAATGTACTCCATTGTGCAAGCTTGTCGACAATGGAAGCATTACATTTTGGGGAAGGAAACAATCATCCACACAGACCACAAGCCCCTGCAGTTCATACAGACACAAGGGAAGTTGCAGAATGATCGCCATCAGAAGTGGTCCACATATATGCAACAGTTTCATTTGAACATCAAGTACAAGAAGGGTAGCACCAATAATGTTGCAGACTGCCTCAGCCGACCACCGATCGTGGCGCTCACCACCGTGCTCAACTCTTGTGGGCACGAGACTTCTGATTGGCCGCTTCTCTATGAGAGTGACCCAGAATTCGGCCACACTTACAAGGAACTCTTGGGGGGCACGCAAGTTCCAAATTTTCACCTCCAAGATGCACTTTTATGTCACATGGGACACCTTTGTGTTCCTTCAAGCGAGCGTGCCAAGATGATATGGGAAGCACACTACAGTCGAGTCGCTGGGCATTTCGGGGTCGAGAAAATGGTAGCAATCCTGCAGAAGTATTTCTATTGGCCGAACCTTCGAAAGGATGTTGAGAAGCACATCAGATCCTGCACTGCTTGTGCCATTGCCAAACCGACCATCAAGAAGCAAGGCCTATATACTCCTCTACCTACCCCTAGTCGACCTTGGGAATCCATCTCCATGGATTACATGTCGGGCCTGCCTTCTACTAAGTAAGGAAATGACTGTGTTTTTGTGGTCGTCGACAGATTCTCGAAGATGGCCATTATGGCGGCCTGCAAGAAGAATATCACAGCAGAAGCCACTGCTAAACTCTTCTTTGAACGAGTGTGGGTGCACTTTGGGATCCCACAATCTATCATATCAGATCAGGATAGCAGGTTCCTCAGCACATTTTGGTCCAGCCTCTGGTCGATGTTGGATACCAAGCTCACCAAGTCCACAGCTTTCCATCCCCAAACAGATGGCTAGACAAAGGTCGTCAACAGAATGATTGTACACATTCTGCGCATGTACAATTCAAAGCATCCACGCACATGGGACGAGAGCCTCCCTTATGTACAACATAGTTATAACCGGGCTCTCCACAGTTCAATTGGCCATAGCCCCTTTCAGGTGGGCTTGGGATTCCGGCCACTATGTCCCATTGACGTAGCCATGCCATTTGCAGCTGCTCAGGCCGATTCAGCTCATGTCCAGTCTGAAGTTGACAAAGCAAGTAGCTTCATCGAGCGCATTCAACACATCCGCCAACAGGTTCATGATATATTAGACAGAGCCAATGCCAAGTACAAGCAACGCCATGATCAACACCGGGTGCCACACAACTTCCAGGTGGGTGACAAAGTATGGCTACATTTGCAGAAGGAGCGCCTCACTGGACCCCACCGCAAGCTTCGCCCGCTCCGATACGGGCCATACACCATCACCAAGGTTGTAGGGAACAATGCATTTGAGCTCAGTATTCCACCATTCCTTGGTCTGCACCCAGTCTTCAATGTGGATCGCCTTCGTCCTTACTTCCCACCTCTACTGGACACCTCAGACATTGCAGAACAACTCACACCAACAGAGTTAAACCCAGACTGCATGGAATAGGCCACCACAAATTGTATCATGGACATGAAAATCAAGAACACTCGCCAACAGAAGATCCAATTGTATCGGTTTGTCAAAGCTGGCCAACTCCTGCACCAAGGAAAGTGGTTCACCGGGGACCAAGTTCAGCAGAAATTTCCTCATCTCATGGAGGAACTTAACGCAATGGGGACCATTGCTTCCTAAGGGGGGAGGAATGATCCAGGTGGATATTTGTGGTCACCTGCCTATTCCACTTGGGGCTCCACCATTGTCTATTTCAGTTTTTCAGTTTCGGCACAGTTTACTATTTTTAGCAGTTTTTCGGGTCCTAAACTTCCGGAGCCGTTTTGAGGCCCTAAACGACGTTTTTTGGGAAAACGAAGGGCAACTTGGGTCCATGGACCAATTTTTCCCATTCTGAATTTGTAGTCCTCGGATAGATCTTTCTAACAAGGTATGGTACGTGTCAAACGGAGATCGTATGCCAAAGTTACGCCCTTGGGAAGTTGAAACACCAATTTACCCAAACGGGGCCCATAGTTTTGGCGCTTCATCTCCTAGGGTTAGGGTTTTGGCTTTTTAGGATTTCCCATTATTTCTAAATAATAAATAGGCCCTCGAGCCTCATTGTAACTCAGTTCAGAGGCCTGTAGCCACCACATCTCTTCTCAGAGATAGCTACCAGCGCCCTAGCTAGTTTTATTTCCATTCTGTCTGTAAGCAAATTTCGGTTCTTTGATATTAATGAAATGAAGTGTTATTTCCGCTGCATCTCTGTATTTATGTTTATATGTTTATTCTATTGCGTTCCTGCATAAATCCGGATCAGTGGTATCAGAGCGGTCTACTTTTTCTCGATCCTTCTTTGCATGTCCCCAACGAGGTCGAGGTATAAGGAGCTAGGGCTTGATCTGGTGGAACCTTTGCAAGATCAGCCTCGCAAACCTCGACGAACGCCCATGGGGGACGAAAAGAAAGATGAGGGAGCAGGAGATCCTATCAAAATATTGCTCGAGGAGGCCCTCGAAAAACAAAGGAACGTGATGATGGATAACTTTGTTCAGATCCTTCAACGGCTACCCACCGGCGGCGCATCTGCATCCAGCAGCCACTCTGGAGGCGCGAATCCTTTTAAGGTACAAGTAAATTTTGACATTCCCATATTTGAGGGTCAAATAGACGCAGATGCTGTAGATAAATGGTTGAATCTGTTAGAAGGATATTTCTCGGTTCATGACTTTTCGGACCGGGAGAAGATTATTTTTGCACTCCTCAAAGCTACCCCCCATGTTAAGGACTGGTGGGAAACCTACTGTGAGAACAAGGACCAGACAGAACCCTCTCTGTTCTCGGCCATACCAACTTGGAATTCTTTCCGAGACGTCGTCAAGGAATAGTACTATCCCGTGGGGAGCTATGAGGACAAGTACATACAATGGACCACGCTGCGACAACAAAGGGATCAAGATGTGCATGAGCTGAAGAATCTGTTCCATACCCTACGCACAAAGTTGGGTATCAAAGATTCGGAGAAACATCTGGTGCTAAATTATCGCAGTTGTCTGCACAGATAAATTTAGGAGGAAATGGAGTTCCTCGACATCTCCTCGCTTGGTACGACATACCGGTATGATGCAAGGATTGAGCAGAAATTCAAGCAGAAGAAGCGAGACTTTGGATCTGCGAATCAAAAGCAAGGGAAAGGTGCTTCCAAACCGCAGAGCAAAGGACAGAGCCAAGGCATGGCAGCTAAAGACAACTCATCGAAGACACAACAAAAGAACAGCACCACAAAGCCAAAGAAGGACACGGGAAAGTGGTGTGAGTTCCATAAGAGCTCCACTAACAACACAAGTGAGTGTCGGGCCAAGCAGTCGCTAGTGGCAGAGATGAGGGCTTCTGAGTTAGATGCATGCTCTGACTCTGAATTAGAACTTGAAAAGGAGAATGAAAAAGGGAAACAAATTATTGATGCGGAGCCCAACGCCACTGTTGCCACTACAAAGATCCAGAAGGAGGAACCAGAAGATCCAGAGGAGGAGGAATGTCTCTTCCACTCCCAGATGTGGGTAAAGGGCTCCCCGGTATAGTTCATTGTCGAAAATGGGAGCCAAAATAACCTCATTTTAGTAGACGCTGTGAAGCGGTTGGGCTTGCCGAACACATCTCACCCACATCCATACACCATTGGGTGGCTTCACAAAGGACGAGATCTCTGCGTCAGCCGGCAGTGTCACCTTCCCTATAGCATCAAGCCCTTTACAGATGAGGTATTATGTGACGTTTCTCCTATTGATGTTTCTGATGTATTATTAGGACAACCATACTTGTGGAAGCGTCATGTTGTGTATGAGTCTCAACCTCATGCTGTTATTGTTACTTTGGGAAATAAGTTGTATAGGATACCAGAGGTGCCACCTCCTGCTGCTATCTCTTTGGTTACTGCAAAACAATGTTGTAAGCTCATTTCCCAAACCAGGAAATTTGTTTTCCTCATGATCCTCCCCCAGGGAAAGAATAAGACTGTGGCCACGACCTCCAAACAGGGCTCCTCTGCACAACAACAACAAATGGATAAGGTTGTGGAGGAGTACAGGGACATATTCACCTCACCCACAGGGGTTCCTTTGCACTATCAGGTCAAGCACCCAATTGATCTGACCCCAGGTGTGCCGCTACCTAATGGACTGATCTATCGGCACTCTGTTCTGGAGAATGATGAAATCAAGAGGAAAATTCAGGAGTTGTTGTAGAAAGGTCACATCATACCAAGTTCATCTCCCTGTGGGAGCTCGATCATGTTGGTACAGAAGAAGGATAGGACGTGGAGACTCTGTATTGACTATCGGGCACTTAATAAGATCACTATCCAGAATAGGTACCCAATCCCACAGATTTATGACCTTCTGGACCAACTCAAAGGTGAAAAATATTTCAGCAAGATTGACCTGAAGTCTGGGTATCACCAGGTACCAATTGAACCCTCCGATGTGTGGAATACTACCTTCAAAGCCAAGGAAGCCTTTTCGAATGGCTGGTCATGCCTTTCGGGTTGATGAATGCTCCCACCACCTTTATGAGGATGATGGACGACATCTTGCGGCCATTCAGCAACTCATTTGTAGTGGTGTACTTGGATGACATTCTGATCTTCAGCCAGACTTGGGAAGAGCACTTTCACCACATCTGATAAGTCCTCCAGACACTGTGGCAACACAAGTTGTGTGCCAATTTGGAGAAGTGCACTTTTGGCATGACCCGGGTTCAATATCTAGGATACATAATTGATGAAAGGGGGGTGCATGTGGATCTAGCCAAGATCCAAGTCATTCGGGATTGGCCAGCCCCAACCACTATAACAGAGCTTCTTAGCTTTCTGGGTCTTGCTAATTTCTACAGGAGGTTCGTGTTGGGATTCTCTCATCTCATTTGGCCCTTGAGTCAAGTCACCAAGGGAGGAGCGAGAGCAAAATTTTTTTGGTCGGAACCTCAACAGAAGGCATTCGCAGAATTGAAAAAACGCCTTTGTTCTGCCCCACTGCTCTCTTTACCAGAATTGCAACAACCATTTGAGATTGAGACAGATGCCTATAAATATGCTATTGGGGCAGTTCTTACTCAACAGGGACATCCAGTGGCATTTCACAGTGAGACATTGTCTGAAATAGTTCGCAAGTATCCCACTTATGACAAAGAAATGTACTCCATTGTGAAAGCTTGTTTACAATGGAAGCATTACATTTTGGGGAAGGAAACAATCATCCACAGAGACCACCGGCCCCTACAGTTCATACATACACAAGGGAAGTTGCAGAATGATCGCCATCAGAAGTGGTCCACATATCTACAACAGTTTAATTTGAACATCAAGTACAAGAAGGGTAGCACCAATCATGTTGCAGACTGCCTCAGTCGACCACCGATCGTGTCGCTCACCACTGTTCTCAACTCTTTTGGGCATGAGAATTCTGATTGGCCACTTCTCTATGAGAGTGACCCAGAATTCAGCCACACTTACAAGGCACTCTTGGGGGGTACGCAAGTTCCAAATTTTCACCTCCAAGATGCACTTTTATGTCACATGGGACACCTTTGTGTTCC